>CAUYRT010024596.1:0-20766 GCA_963574885.1 Lepilemur ruficaudatus
TTCTGAATTCCACTAAAGAACAATGTCATGTAAAAATTTAATAGATTTTTTTTTTTGATAGCTACAATTGGAGCATTTCTCATCTACATTAGCTCAGATTATGTATTTGATGGAACAAATCCACCTTATAGAGAGGAAGACATACCAAGTCCCCTAAATTTATATGGCAAAACAAAATTAGAAGGAGAAAAGGCTGTCTTGGAGAACAATTCAGGTAAGACATAACCTCTTTACCCCCTAGTTGTATTTGAGGACTCCTTTTTGTTTGATTTATATATATATATGCAATGTTTTTAATTTAAAAAATTACACTGCCAGTATATACATATACATCTTTATATATGGAAAACAATTCATATAGTGTAAATTTTTATAATCTATTTTCAAAAAACAGGGTAATATCTTTTCTCTTAGATTGAGGTATTCTGTTATATGTGTGGGTTTCATCTTTTTTCCTATATGTATGTTTGTATATACATACACATACACATATATTAAACACTATACCCTCCTTGAAAAAAGAAATTTTAAATTACAAAGAATGAAAGCTCTTAGGGATATAAGCACAAAATGTGGTTGTATATATAAAAGCATTTTCGTGTATTTAACAAAATGTGTGCTTGTTGTTTCATAATCTGATTCTTCCACCACCAATCTTTGCGGTTTAATATATGTGGAACCATCTCTGGGATATCTTATTCCTATCAATAGCCACATCGTACTTCGTTTAATGATTCCCCTACACTAAAATTACTGTCTTGGACTATACTGTGTCTTTGAGAAGCAGCTACCAGTATAGAATACCACACTAACGGACATTTAGTTTTTCAGTTTTCTTGTATTATCAATTATTCTGCAGAGATCATCCTTGAATACATTCCTGTTTTTGTTTTGCACTGCTATAACAGAATATCACAGACTGGGTAATTTATAAAAAACAGAAATTTATTTCTCATAGTTCTGGAGGCTGGGAAGTCCAAGATCAAGGTGCCAGCATCTGGTGAAGGGTTCTTCTGTGTCTTCCAGAGGGGAGGAACTCTGTGTACTCACATGGCAGAAGAGGAAAAAGGGAGTAGCTCTCTCCCACAAACCCTTTTATGATGGCATTAATCTATCCATTCATGAGGGCAGAGCCCTTATGACCTAAATATTTCCCAAAAGGCTTCACCTCCCAACACTCACTGTTGCATTGGTGATTTTCAACATGAATTTTTGGAGGGAACAAAAACATTCAAACCATAGCAATATTTATGTTCACTTGTCCAATAATTTAACTTTAAAAAGAAAATATTTGTTGACATTCAGTTAAAGTGTTAATTATTCAAAGACTTTTGTATCCCCTCAGCAGGGACAAATATATCTAAATACCTCAAAATTCCTTAATCAGACTGAGCATGGGTGGCTCATGCCTGTAATCCCAGCACTTTGGGAGGCTGAGGAGTATTGCTTGAAGCCAGGGATTTGAGACCAGCCTGGGCAACTGATGAGACCCCCATCTCTACAAAAAATTAGCTGGTTGTGGTAACACATTCCTGTAATCCTAGCTGCTGGGGAAGCTAAGGTGGGGGGATCCCTTGAGCCCAGTATTTTGAGGCCACAGTGAGCTATGATTATGCCATTGCAATCTAGCCTGGGCAAGACGTTAGATTTTTAAAAAGAAAAAATTTCTTAATCATTGGTTGTAAGAATATTGTGAGCACTCACCCTTCACTTCACATGGGTTCACCAATTATTAATGTTTTACCCCATTTGTTTTATATGTATACTTTGGTCAGACCCATTGATAATCAGTTGAATTTTATCCTAAAATACTTCATTATGTGTCTTCTAACAACAAGGATGTTCTTTACCATTACAATGCAGTTATCATACTTAGGAAATTTAACATTAATATAGTACTATAATTAAATACTGTCTATATAGGAATTTTCCCAGTTGTCCCCCAAATATCCTTTATTGCTTTTATTTTTTAATCTGGCAATCAAGGCCTATTCATTGCATTTAGTTGTCATGATAGGTTTTATTTTTAATGATCAAAACAATGTAGAAGTTACATATAAAAATATTCCAAATGACAGAAGACACTTAAATTTGATCTTTTTATTATTACAAGTGAGCCTGTCATTTTGGTGTATTTTTATTAAAAGACAAAGTTTCTACTTGGATGTTTAAATTTACACACTTTCATCTTACATGAAAAAATTAAAATATTAATCAGCACTGAAATATTACCTGCTATTATTCATCTCTAGGAGCTACTGTTTTGAGGATTCCTATTCTGTATGGGGAAGTTGAGAAGCTTGAAGAAAGTGCTGTGACTGTTATGTTTGATAAAGTGCAGTTCAGCAACAAGTCAGCGAACATGGACCACTGGCAGCAGAGGTTCCCCACTCACGTCAAAGATGTAGCTACTGTGTGTCGGCAGCTAGCAGAGAAGGGGATGCTGGTGAGTTTTTGAAAGGAAGGGTGCCTGACTTCCATCTTAGTGAGGGTCCACTTTGTCTTTTCCATGCTTGAACTTTCATAGCTATACTTGGAATGTTAATGAGTGAAAGTTAAAAGTTCCTTTTTAAAACTAGGAGACCAAACAAAAATAGTTTACAGATAGTAGAGTGTTATATTCATGAAGAATAAAAATATTCTCTTGTGTTTTATTTCTTACATACTATAGACCCCGTCCTTTTTTTTTAATTGCAAGGTGATGGAAAACTTGTATTTTTTTTTCTTCTTTGGGTAACAAAATAACCACCTAATGTCTCTAAAGAAGGATACGTGCAGTGCCAAAAAAGAAGCTACGTATGAATCATTTTGGCCACTTTAAGGGTAATTTGTATTTTTTTAAAGATATTTAAATGTGAATTAATTTTAAACATTTAAAAAAGTTGGTACTAAACAGAGTATTCATACAAGGAAAGATTAGAAACATTTAATTGTGAATATTATTAGTATGACCAGTTTTTTAATATGTAAACATTTATATTTATTTTGAATATATACCATGACAATATTTAAGAATGTTTAACTGATTAGCTCATCTCAAAAAATGATTCTGTTAGGTTTTGGTTGTGGTTTAGAATAATTTAAAATATTCATTAAATTGGACTGTTTTTATAAAAATCTAATCACTTTTAGTATTCCCACTCATTAAATAAAATTGGAGCTATTTTTATTTTATTTTAAAAATTCTTAAGGCCAAATTCTAGAAATTGCTTTTTTTGTGTTTAGCTGAGAATATTTGTATGAATTTGATTTTAGGTATCTTGTAGAGAGCATTCTGGTAAAGGAGGGTTTCATTTTACTTCCTAGACCTTTGAAATAAGCTTTCTTGTCAAATCTATTCAACTCAAAGTTGAAACCCTTTTGAACTTACTGTGTCATTGTTCTTAGGACCCATCAATTAAGGGAACCTTTCACTGGTCTGGCTGACGGAGTATGAAATGGCATGTGCAATTGCAGATACCTTCAGTCTCCCCAGCAGTCACTTAAGACCTGTAAGTACATAGCTTTTAAAACCTTACTTTTCGAAAGTCCAGATCCATCATTATAGTATGTATTATTGATAACATTTTTCCTGTTGTTTTGGAATGTGTTGGGTAACCTCATTTCTCAGTATAAATCAAAGTGAACTTTGCTTGTATGTTGGCAGATTAGTGCTCCTTTTCTCTAAATTGTCATCTGTAAAGAAGACAATGAATATTGATGAAATTTTGTAGGAAAAATACCATCTTGATTATGGCAGGCATTTTAGTTTTTCAGGGATGATAAAATCAGATTTCTTGCTCTAAGGATAAAGTGAAATAGCAGATATATAAAATCTCAAGATGTGGCCCTTCATTTAGTTTACTTTTGATTTTCTGTGTTTATTTTTCTTTAAAGATTATTGACAGCCCTGTCCTAGGAGCACAGCGTCCAAGAAATGCTCAGCCTGACTGCTCCAAATTAGAGACCTTGGGCATTGGCCAGCGAACACCATTCCGAATTGGAATCAAAGAATCACTTTGGCCTTTTCTCATTCACAAGAGATGGAGACAAACAGTCTTTCATTAGTTTATTTGTTGTGTGTGTGTGTGTGTGTGTGTTTTAATGAAAAGTATAGTGTGTCGCACTTTTTAAAGAAAAAAGGAAATAGTTTTGTATGAGTACTCTTTAATTGTGACTTATGATCTTTCAGGTAAATGATGCTCTTGCACTAGTGAAACTGTCTAAAGAAATGAAAGCGCAATGTTACTGCCTTGTTTGCAGTAACGGTTTTTCTGTTTATCATTTTCTTTGTTCTGGCTAAACTTGCATTTTGAGTATAATAAATTATGATTCTTAACTGTTTGAGAGCCAGGATGAAACAAATCTGCTGTAGACTTTTTTTTTTTTGGATGAGATGCATTGTTCATTCTCATAACCTCCATATTTTCAGGGTTTTTGCAACTATTGACCCTTTTATGTTGATTGTTTTAAAGTATGTGAAATAATATGAAAATCACTGTTGATTATTTGCTTTGCTTGAGCTCAGATCAAAATGTTTGAAGAGAGAAACTTTATTTTTGCAACTTAACATACGGTTTTTATGCTTGAGATATTTCAACATGTTATGTATATTAGAATTTCTATGGCTTGATGCCTCCTGCTTTTGTAGCAGTGTATGGTGAGCACTTGAGAGAGGATGTGTGTGTACATGTATTTTTTTAATATAAATATATAACTGTCCTTTTTACTCTGTTGCTAAGTGATATGTCATATATGTGGTTATACTCATAATTATGGACCTTGTAGTCTTTTGACCATTCATGAATAATAATAAATATATGCTGCTGGCATGAAATGCTTGGTTTCTTGTGTTTACTTTTCTTTTTAAATGTAAGGACCAAATTTATATACTAATTCTTTTGTTGTTTTAACTTTTTAAAAGTTACATTCTTATGTAACATCTGATACATTCAAAAAATTATGTATTGAGATACAAAATGAACACTGAATCTACCACTGGAGATCTAGAATGTACAGATATACACCAATTGATTTTTAACTAAAAATACTGTGGATCCTTGAACATTTCAGGGGTTAGGCATGCTGACCACCTGAGAAATCAAACTCCATGCATAACTTTTGACTCCCTCAAAGTTTGTAACTACTAATAGCCTGCTGTTGGCTGGAAGCCTTACAGATAACGGAAATAGTTAATACATATTTTGTATATGTATTTTATACTACATTCTTACAATAAAGTAAACTAGAGAAAAATGTTATTAATCTCAAACAATTTGAAAGAGAAAAAAATGTTATTAAGAAAATGATAAGGAACAGAAAATGTATTTACTAATCATTAAGTAGAAGTGGATCATCATAAAGGTCTCCATCCTCATCTGCACAGTGAGTAGGCTGAGGAAGAAGGAGGGTTGGTCTTGCTGTCTCGGGTGGCAGAGGTGGAGGAAAATCCATGTGTAAGTGGACTGGTGCAGTTCAAACCCATGTTGTGTAAGGGTCAGCTATACGTTTACATAAAAGTCTCTTCTGAAGAATGCACAGTATTTGAGTGTGTTGTCTATGTTATATAATTGTCAGGTAACCTTATCCTCAACAATATTTTAAGCTCTTAATAAGGAAGCCAGAAAAGCAGAGTGACTTGTATGACTTAGCTTCTATTCAGGGCTTAGTACAAGCCCTGGTTTCAAATGTTCTGGTTTCTCTTTTGGGATATTCTTTCCTAAGATTATGATCTTATTCCCTCACTAGACACAAAGCATTTGTTTCTGACTTCCTAATTTGGGGTTTAGATGAAATCAGATTTGGTTAAAGCAGTAATTCTCAAACCATATTATGTTTTGGAATTATTAAATAACTGGGGAAATTTTACTGATACCTGGGTCCTACCCTGGACCTGCTGAAATAAAATTTTGGGAATTGAGGCCTAATCTGTTTTTAAATGTTTCCCAGGTGGTTCTAAGGTAGGGAACCTGGCACTTGAATTTGGCATCCACTGAACTAAAGCATTCTGTTTTAAGTTACTGCATTTTTGTACAGTGCAAAATTGTTTCAGAGAGTAAAAAGTGTTATTCTTCTCTAGCTATTCATTTTCCGCTGGGGGAAGAAACCAATATAGATCATTTCCTTGCATATGTTTCTAAAGGTACGGTGCATATATAAGAATATACTGGCAACACATGTATACATGTTCATGCTCTCACTGTGCTCCCCTTTATTTACATAAATACTAGTGCATACACATTTTTCTGAACTTTTTTTCACTTGGAATTTGTCTTATAATGAATTTTTTTTTTTGTTTTTAAGGGTCTTGTTCTGTCTCCTGGGCTAGAGTGCAATGGCATTATTGTAGCTCACTGCATCCTCAAACTCGCGGGCTCCAGCGATCCTCCTGCCTTAGCCTCCCAAGTAACGGGTATAGGAACATGCCACCATATCTGGCTAATTTTTTTTATTTTTTATAGACATGGGGTCTCGCTGTTGCTCAGACTGGTCTCAAACTCTTGGCCTCGAGCTCTCCTCCTGCCTGAGCCTACCAAAGTGCTGGGTTTATATGCATGGGACACTGTACCAGCCAGAATGATTTTTTTAGCTATTCATTATGAAGTTTTACAGACAAGTTGCCATGATAGCATAACGAATGCCCGTATTTCCTTTTCCAGATTCCCCAGTTATCAGCAGTTATCCACATTTATCCTATCATTTTGTCTTTTTTTTGCATATAAACGTGTACTTTTTTCCTGAACCATTTATGAGTTGAAGACAAGATGCTTCATTACCCACTCACTTACATATGCTTCAGCATATATTTTCTAAAAACAAAGACGTACTTTCACATACCCCATAGTTTCTCCAAAATCAAGAAATTAACATTGATTCATCATTATAGACCCCATTCAGATTTCATCAGTTGTCCCAGTAATGTTCTCTACAGGTCTTTCCAGCTGTTGTATCAGCTTCAGTCTGGAACAGTTCCTCAGTCTTCATTGTCTTTCAGGATCTTGACATCTTTGATATCTCTGTATATAAGAAACCGTAAATTAACATTGATACCTCCAATTCCAGTCTTGCTCCACAGGATTTATTTTAGCTTCCCACTTTCCATGTTTGTAGCTCCTTTCTCTGACAATGAGAAACTTCAATATATTTACTTATTTGCTTCATTCATTTATAAAAACGATTTTGAAGACACCAACCATGTCGTCCCCTGCGCCCCTCATTACACAGGCTTCCATGAACCAGCTGAGCATCGCCAGATTCCTGGGGCCTGGCCCTGATGCCAGTGACGACATAGGCCATCCTCACACCTGGTCAAGGATCCTTCCCACCCTACAGAGCACTGCACCAATAGAAAGAACTAGTTCTTTTTTTGGCTGCATTTATTCCATTGTATCAGTGAGGGAATCACAATTTAGTAATCAGTCTATTACTGATGTATATAGATGGTCCTTGACTTAAGATGGTTAGACTTACAATGTTTTGCCTTTACAATGGTGTGAAAGTTTCATAGTAGAAACCATACTTTGAATTTTGAATTTTAATCTTTTCTGGGGCCAACAATGTGCTGTATAATACTCTCTTGTGATGTTGGGCAGTGGCAGTGAGTTGCAGATCCCAGTCAGCCACTTGATCACAAGGATAAAGAAACTGATACTCTACTGTGCACCATGTTGCCAGCATTTTTGGGATATTTCGTGTTTTTGTATCCCATAGTATCTATGAAAACACCTGTTTTCCACTATTGTCATTTTTGTGAAATATATTTTTCATTTCAGATTATTATGGAGGTATAAATGATTTGGTTACATAAATTGCTTTTGTACTGTACCCATTCCCCAGAGAGTATGCACTGTGTTAGGTGTGAGTTTACCTATCCCCTCCTGCCCCCTTCCACCTGCTTGTTTTCTGATGAATGTTATTGCCATAGGTACACATGGCTGTTGATCAATTAGTTCCCATTTACAGTGAGTACATGTGGTTTTCTTTGTCCATTCTTGTGATATTTCACTTAGAAAAATGGTCTCCAGCTCCATCTAGGATAATACAAAAGGTATTAATTCACTAATTTTTTATGGCTGAGTAGTACTTACTAATCCACTCATGTATTGATGGGCATTTGAGTTGTTGCCACATCTTTGTGACTATAAATTGTGCTGCTATAAACATTTGAGTGCAGATGTCTTCTTTATAGAATGTCTTTTTTTCCTTTGGGTAAATACCCAGCAGTGGGATTGCTGGATCAAATGATAGTTCTATTTTTAGCTCTTTGAGGTATCTCCATACTGCTTTCCATAGAGGTTGTACTAGTTTGCAGTCTCACCAGCAGCATATGAGTGTTCCAATCTCTCCACACCCACGGCAATGTTTGTTTTGGGACTTTTTGATAAAAGCCATTCTCACTGGAGTTAAGTGATATCTCACTGTGGTTTTGATTTGCATTTCCTTGATGATGGAGACTTTGAGCATTTTTTCATATGTTGGCCATTAATCTATCTTCTTTTGAAAGGTTTCGGTTTATGTCTTTTGGCAGTTTTTAATGGGGTTAGATTATTTTCTTGCTGATTTGCTTCAGTTCTTTATAGATTCTAGTTATCAGCTCTTTATTGGATGCACAGCATGCAAGTATTTTCTCCCATTCTGTATGTTGTCTATTTGCTCTAGTGTTTGTTTCGTTGGCTGTGCAGAAGCTTTTTGATTTGATCAGGTCCCATTTAATTATTTTTGTTGTTGCTATGATGGCTTTTGGGGTCTTCTTCAAAAATTCTTTGCCTAGGCCAATGTCTATGAGATTTTCCAATATTTTCTTCTAGAATTCTTACAGTTCCATGCCTTATGTTTAAGACTGTTGTCCGTCATGAGTTGATTTTTGTTGAGTGGTGAGAGGTTCGGATCCTGTTTCAGTCTTCCACATGTGGCTATTCAATTTTCCCAGCATCATTTATTGAATAGGGATTCTTTTCCCCAGTGAATGTTTTTGTCTGCTTTGTCAAAGATTAGGTGGCTATATGAGGATGATTTTATATCTGAGTCCTCTATTCTGATGCATTGGTGCATATCTCTGTTCTTATGCCATGCTGTTTTGGTTACTATAGCCTTGTAGTATAGCATATTTAAGGAGGTGAAAAAACTCTATAGGGAGAACTACAAAACACCGAGGAAGAAAATAGCTGAGGACACAAACAAATGTAAAAACATACCAAGCTCATGGATCAGTAGAATCAACATTGTTAAATTGTCTATACTACCCAAAGTGATCTACAGATTCAATGCAATCCCTATCAAAATCCCGACATCATTTTTCACAGACCTAGAAAAAATAATTTTATGCTTTGTATGGAAACAGAAGACCCTGCATAGCCAAAGCAACCTTAAACACTAATGTTATTTTTACCTTATGATGGGTTTATTGGGTCTTACCCTCATCATAAGTCAAGGAGCATCTGTATTTGAGATTATGTGGAGTCGTTAGAGCATGCTTTTAATGAGCCCAATTCCAGTTTATGTGACTTTCCATTCTGCTGTATAAGCTCACGAGTATATGCTACAGGCCCCATATGTGTATCAGTCTGCAGAGTAAGAATTCAGAAGACTGGGTGCAGTGACTCATGCCTGGAATCCCAGCACTTCGGGAGGCTGAGGCAGGAGGTTCGCTTGAGCCTAGAAGTTCCACACCGGCCTAGGCAACACAGTGAGACCCCCATCTGTACCAAAAAAAAAAAAAAAAAAAAAGCCAAGTGTGGTGGCATGTACCTGTCATCCCTGTTACTCAGGAGACTGAGGCAGGAGGATCACTTGAGCCCAGGAGTTTGGGGTTGCAGTGACCTATGACGATGCCACTGTACTCTAGCCCAGGCAACAGAGTGAGATCCTGTGTCAAAAAAAAAAAAAAAGCAATAACAACAATAAAAAAGGAATTCAGAAAAAAATAACTACAGAAAACAGGAGAACATCTTGAGATATGTGCCTGAAAGTATGAGGAATGGAACATAACTATTTCTTAATCAGACAGTTTTTTATGTTAGATGCTTGAAATAAATACCAATGTAAAGGTATTTGCTTATTTCACATGGGTTTTAGTACAGAATAGTAATCATTTCAGCCACTTTCAGAAGGAAGTAGGAAACATTCAACTCTTCAGTAGCAAAGCCTTTGGAACAAATTACTATAAATGCTTCCCAACTTATGATGGCTTGACTTATGATTTTTGAACTTTACAGTAGTCTGAAAGCCATACAAGTATAGTAGAAATCAAACTTCACATACCCAAACAACCATTCTGTTTTTCACTTTTACTATGGTATTCAATAAATTACATGAGATATCCAACACTTTATTATAAAATAGGCTTTGTGTTAGATGATTTTGCCCAACTGTACGCTAATGTAAGTGTTCCAAGCACATTTAAGGTAGGCTAGGCAGAGCTATGAGGTCCTGTAGGTTTAGATGTATTAAATGCATTTTCAACTTAGGATATTTTCAACCTATAATGGGTTTATTGGGATATATCCCTATCGTAAGTTGAGGAGCATCTTTATTAGAGTCTAAATTAAATCATACCTTTCTGAAAACCAAATCATCTCATTAATAGTAAATATTACAGTAGGTTTTAATTCAAATGTAGGCTGGTCAAGAGAGAGTTTTTTGACTTGAAGGTACTATTATCACTATGTGCTTGTAGCAAGTTACCTTTCCTTCCCAAGCTTCAAGTCCTTTTTAGAGTTAAGTGAAAGGAATATCACTAATTTTACAGGTCTATTGTGGAATTGCCTAGAACAGAAAGAAATATTAACAAATGTGGCTGTGGACTTAGCAAGTTCCTAAGACTGGGGTTACGGGGAGGAGTGCTGTGCTTGATACCATCAGTATTACTTTCACTTGCAGTCATAAGACATTAGTTAGGAGTTTTCTCCCATAAATAAGATTACCAGTGGTTTTAATTTTCTTTGTGATTAATAGTTTCCAGATTTTCTACCATGAGCATACTTTTAATATTTTAGAAATAAATTTTAAAATATTTTGAAGAAAAAAAATTACTTCTGTAACTTGCTTTGCTTAAGGACTTCTGAATGTTCTGTATTTTTCCACACAAATGGCAAAAATACTTGAATTTATATGCATAAAAAATGTATTTCTGGAAATTGGATACAGTCAAATTCATGTATTTACTTGCAAATGCAAATGATTTATATTGAAAGATGGCTATGAAATTGCTCAGCTCTATCTACAGTTGCTTTGCTTTCCATGGTCCCCTCTTGATTCTAATTTTTAACATATATACATTTTACATATTACAGAATGATTCCAATTTTTCCCCAGTTTGTTATAGAACTCAAAAAATGTTGCCTTTGAAATGTAAATTTGATATGGGGTCTTCAAAATGTTTTAATGTGAGATACTACAACTCATCCAGGTTTGACTTATCAAACACTGTGACATGTTGGAGGGCTGGGAATAATTTTTTATTCTTCTTACATACTATCATCTCCAGGCTTTATATGCTTAGAACACATTAGGTCCTTGGATAGCTGAAAGAGTGACGATGGTCTGGACTTCAGAAGTGTTCTTCCATAGTTGGAATTCACCCTGAAACTAGAGGACGAGGATGGTTGATGGAAAAAAATACATGCTATATGATATGTTACCATATGACACCATTATCTATCTCGGTTGGATAGTGTATCTTTCAGCAGCATGAGGGATAGTCATCTTTCATGTCAACCCCAACACATGCCTAATTTCCCTGAATGACCTGTTACAGATCCATCATCTATGACCCACTTAAGTCTTCCAAACCAATTTAATACAGTCTCTGGCTACAGACAGTCTTGTCAGGCCTGGATTATTGTATTTATTTAAAATTTTGAAGACTTGTTAAGGAGATGTGAACTTTGGTAAATAGATTGGCTTCATCCTAACCTTAGATTTTTTAAAAAGTGTATTTAATTGTGAAAAGAATCAAGCATACAAAAAAGTGCATAAAATGTGTGTATAGTTTAAAGAATAATGATAAACACCCATGTACTTACCACCCAGGTTAAGAAATAGAACATCATGAGTACCTTAGAAGCCCTCTATATACCTTTCCCCTCTTGTGCCTGTCTTAGGCACATTTTTTTTCGAGAGAGAGAGAGAGAGAGAGAGAGAGAGAGAGAGAGAGAGAGAGTGAGAGTGTGTGTGTGTGTGTGTGTGTGTGGGTGGGTGGGTGGGTGGGTGTGGGTGTGTGTGTGTGTGTGTTGGGAGAAAAGAGTGTTCATGCAAAGTTGGTGTTTAGCAATCTACTTTGCAGTTTTACTTCATTTATTAGTGCAGAAGTCCTTAGGGGAGATGAGATAAAATACCTTGTGGGCCAATAACTGTAAGTAGCAGGAGAGAAGTCTGTGACAGCAAGAAACTAGTTCACAATTCCCACAGGCAGTTGTGATTTGGCCTCTGTCCACACTTCTAATTTGAAACTTTGGGAATAAAGCACCTCCCACATACTTATTTACATGAGCAGTTAAGTATTCCTGTCTTTTATTCTTGTCTGGTACATGATTTTATTAATACAGGAAGATTTTGCAGCGGGGCTTGAATAAAATGGCACCATCCATAGTGCTTTCTAACTCCTCCTTTGGGTTCAGGCTGTTAATTCTGTTCAGAGAACACCTTACTGTGATCTATTTGTAATCAAGGAGGGTGGGTATTTTTTTTCCAAGCTAGGTTACAGAGAATTTATGCGTGCGTGCGCGCGTGTGTGTGTGTGTGTGTGTGTGTATCTGTGTTACTTTTAGTGAGTTATGAAGGAATTAATGAATTCATTACTTTAATAAGTAAATAACTTCATTTTTTATACATTTTGAATACAAAGTTTGACTATTTTTTGTTTTTTGTTTTTCTGATTGGAATTAACAATCTCAGTTTAGATTTGCAGATTAACAAATGTTCTCAGTTTGATAATTTGCAATTAAAGTGAAATTTCATTAAAAGTTGTTTGTTTTGATGCCTGGAATTTAGTAGTTCAAAAAGCATTTTTCATTTATTAAAGAACCTTAGATATGAAAACAGTCTTTGTTTTTTATGTTATTGCTATCATCCTTTTTTTATGGATAGCCTTTGCTTGCCAACTCTAGGATCTGATAGAAAATTTACTGCTGAGGAAGATTAAATAATGTTACAGATTTTCTCTAGATGATTTGGCCCACTCCCACTGTGCAAATCTTAGTTTTAAGACCACTGTAGTTGTCTTTAAGTATATATCTACTGCCTGGGCTTATTTTTAGAGAGTGAAACACAGGCAGATCTTAAATCCATAATGCTTTAGTATAGTGAAGGTCATTTATAAGAATCTGTGAATCATTCTGACTTGAGATTTTGTTTCACTGTTTCAAACGTGAAATATTAAATTGTTTTGAGACGGAGTCTTGCTCTATTATTAAACAGATTTTTTAACGAACATCCTAAGCCAATTCAAGATTAGATAGCTAATTTAAAATTATAATTGCTTTTAAAAAAACCATTTCTAACAGAAGGTTAACATTGTCCAACTCCTGTAACTTAATGCTGTGTTTACTTAAGATACCTGGAGTAATTTGTTTGGTTTAGGATAAGCAGAAATGTTCATTATACTTAATGAGTAGACAATACAAAAGTGCTGATGCCTAGGTTAGTTATGAGCATGTCTTAACTGAACCAGTCTATACTGATTTGAAGAGAACTGGGTACAATATCACCCCTTCCAAGATCCACAGTGGATGCCTGAAACCAGAGATAGTACTAAACTCTATCTATATTATGTTTTTTCCTATACATAGATACCTATGATAATGTTTAATTTATAAATTAGGTGCAATAAGAGGTTAATAATAAAATAGAACAGTTATAATAGTGTACCATAATAAAAGTTGTATGGATGTGGTTTCTCTTGCAATATTTACAATACTTTACTCACCCTTCTTACAGTGAAGGGGAGCTAATGTAAGATTTCATCATGCTAGTCAGAACAGTGTGCAATTTAAAACTCATGAATTGTTTATTTCTGGAACTTTTCATTTAATATTTTCAGACCACAATTGACCGTGGGTAACTACAACTGCAGAAGGTGAAAACATAGATAAGGGGGGACTACTGTATTGATTATCCATTTAGTTACTTTTTCTATGATACTGCTTTTTACTTGGGGATTTTAATAAGTCTAATATGGACAGTTTTTATTTCTGTATTGAAATAGATTATTTACCTGATTAAATAGCTTATATTTAGGTATCATGTTTAATCAAAATTTTCAGGCTTAAGTTCTATTAATAGACTCTTACTCAACATATACTCAGAAGATGTTTATAGTTGGAGAGGCACAAGGAAACTGAGATCACTCATTCAGTCAGTAAGTACTTTGCCAAGCACAGTTCTAGACTCTTAAGGGTATAGCAGTAAACAAAAGCAACAGAATGCTTGCCAATAGGGAATATCTTTTTGTGGACAATAAAAAGATAAATATATAAGACAAGTGGTGATAATGCTTTAGATGCTTCAAAGAAGAAAGCAGAGTAAAGGGCTAAAGGGTAATGACATTGTGGACGTGATATTTTATATAAAGGGTCAGGGAATACCTCTTGGATAAAGATATATTTGAGCAGTGACCTTAAAGAAGTAAGGAATTAAGCCATGAATGTATCTCAGGGAAAAGTGTTCCAGGCAAGGGAAGATTGTCTCAGGTAAGGAAACAGGAAGTGTAACAGCCCTGAGACGGGAGTATTGTTGGTGTGTGTAAGGAATAACAAGGAGTTTAGTGTGGCTAGAAAGATTGAGTTAGGTAAATGGGGGAGGAAGAGGAAGAATGAAACACTGGGGAGTAGGTCATTTAGGGCCATGTGTGGTGGGAAGTATTTTCAGTGGTAACATGATATGATACATTTTTAAAGGACTGTTCTTGCTATTAAGGGAAGAAAATTATAGAAAAGTAAGAATAGAAGCCAAGATTGACGAGTTGAGTTATTTATTTATTTATTTTTTTTAGGGTGGCCTTTTTCTAGGTCACAAATTATGCTGGCTTGGGCCAAGGAGGCCTTAGTGGAGGTGATGAGAAGTGGTTCAATTCTGTATCTGCAGTTGACCTTTGAACATTGCAGAGGTTAAGGGTGCTGACTTCCATGCAGTCGAAAATTAGTGCATTTTAACTTTTTCACTCTCCAAAAATTTGACTACTAAAGCCTTCTATTGATGGGAATCCTTATAGATAACATAAACAGTCAGTTAACACATAATTTTTGTATTATATGTATTATATGCTATATTCTTACAATAGGAAGCTAGAGAAAAAATGTTACTAAGAAAATCGTATTGAAGAGAAAATATATTTACTGTTCATTAAATGGAAGGAATCATCATAAAGGTCTTCATCTGCATCGTCTTCACTTTGAGTAGACTGAGGAAGAAGAGGAGGGATTGGTCCTGCTGTCTGAGGGATGACAGGTGGAAGAAAATCTGCATATAAGTAGACCTATGCAGTTCAAACCCATGTTGTGCAAGGGTCAACTGTACTTTATTTATGTGGGCTCTAGTTCTTTTATGAAAATACTGTTTATTATTTTCTTGTTTATAAAATCATAAATATAAAATAAGTATTGCAGAAAGATTAGAATCTATATAGAAAAGTATAAAAATGAAAATGCATTCAGGGTTAATCTTTGTTAATGTTTTGGAGGTTTTTTTCCTAATACAGTAGTTTTTTTGTGTGTGACTAGGTATGTATAATTTGACTTCTGTTTTGTATATTTTTAACAAATTTAAAATTGCTTTCCTGACTTCTACTTGTATGTTTTTTTAATGTCATTTGAAAAATATGATTAGTTTTAATGGCTCTATAATAGTCCATCTTAGGACTCTAATATATACTAATATTTAAACACTCAAATATTGTTGGCAATTTTAAGTCATTCTGAGTGTCACTTCTATAACTTATTTAGAAAGGTATTCTCAAAGAGAAATAATTGGTTTTTTTTTTTGAGACAGAGTCTCACTCTGTTGTTGCCCAGGCTAGAGTGCCGTGGCTTCAGCCTAGCTCACAGCAACCTCAAACTCCTGGGCTCATGCCATCCTCCTGCCTCAGCCTCCCAAGTAGCTGGGACTACAGGCATGCACCACCATGCCCGGCTAATTTTTTCTATTTTTGGTAGAGACAGGTCTTGCTCTTGCTCAGGTTGGTCTCGAACTCTGGAGCTCAAAGGATCCGCCAGCCTTGGCCTCCCAGAGTGCTAGGATTACAGGCGTAAGCCACCGCATCCAGCCAAAATAATTGTTAATAACCAACTTCAAAGAAGAATGTTGTAAATATTCTGGAAATTTTAAGTAATAGCTCTTTTTTGAGCATATACTGTCAGTTTGGTTCAATATAAATATTGTAGCTCTTTTTCAGTGGACTAGAGAAAATGAAAAATGAGTTGTAAAAGAGTTATTGATTGTTGCTTTCTAGTTGCATGACTATGGCAGAACAGTAGGTAGGAATGTTATCAGGTGTTTAAAACTGAAGAAAATTAAAAGGTGTTAAAGCTGATATTTAAAGCTGGGTGAAGGATACATGGAGTTTTATTTCATCATACTCTTCCTTAAACTTATGTGTATGTTCGAAATTTTACATAATACCCAACTCCCTAGTAATTTTTTTCCCATTTGTATGCTATTGACATTCATTTTACCTTGTAGTTTCTATTTCATACATTGCTAAACTACTTTTAGGATGGCACCACAGAATTCCTCAGTAATTAGGACTATATGTATACCTTTTAGTGGTTCTGCATATGGGCAGAGTATGATAGGTGACATGAATACTGATGCTATAAGTTCTGGAAGAAATTGGGATACCTCACAAACGATTAATGGGAAAAAGAATGAGGAGAAAGTCATAGTTCATAGAAAGGCAAATTGATATATTTTCAATAGCAGTGTAATCTTAACTATTATCCATGTCTAGATAGTTTCCAAAAAGACAAAGTTTGGTAACAAAAATATCTGAAATAATAATGGTAAAATATTAACACTCATTTAGTGTAGTTGATGGGTAATAGGTATTTTTATCGTGTGCAAATTTCATGTTAGTAAATTCACATGCCAATTTCTGGCTGATTTATGTTTCTCATTCCCACTCAACTATCCATACCTACACACCAAAATAATAATGATAAATTTAATGGTGCTTTGGCTTTCAAATCATTTGGGAAGAGTGAAATTATTTTGTTTTGCTTCACTTTAAAAATAAACCTTGGCTGGGCACAGTGGCTCACGCCTGTAATCCTAGCACTTTGGGAGGCCGAGGCGGGCGGATCGCTCAAGGTCAGGAGTTCGAAACCAGCCTGAGCAAGAGCGAGACCCCGTCTCTACTATAAATATACAGAAATTAATTGGCCAACTAAAAATATATAGAAAAATTAGCTGGGCATGGTGGTGCATGCCTGTAATCCCAGCTACTCGGGAGGCTGAGGTAGAAGGATCTCTTGAGCCCAGGAGTTTGAGGTTGCTGTGAGCTAGGCTGACGCCACGGCACTCTAGCCAGGGCAACAAAGTGAGACTCTGTCTCAAAAAATAAATAAATAAATAAAAATAAACCTTGAGCTACAAACAGAAACGCAGGTGGATTCATTTTCTGTGTTAGACTCATTTGTTGAAGATTCAGTGGCAGATGAGTAGAGAAGTGGAGAATACCTAATCAGAAATATATGATAGGAGAGGGATCTTATAATTTATTCTAATATGAACATAGGTAGCTAATTTTTTGAGTAAATATAAGTCTCATGGCTTTCAGGGGCTTTGCTTTGTTTCTGTAACATCACTGTATGAGATTAATGATTCAGAATTGCTGTTCAGTGTCCTGAATTTTCATCTTTGACTACACCTTTCCATTTAATCTTCCGTAGTTTTGAAATGATAGTGACAGCAGAGCATAACCAGTGACTGCCTTGATATAGAGCTCAAAGTTCTACATCATCCCTATATATATAGTCCTAGTTTTTGCAAGGAATGAAGGATTATTTAAAATAGTTGTGCTACAGTACTATAGCAAGCAACCTTTCGTATCTTCAAGTTTTGTGGTGACAATGTGGACTCTCCCTGTTCAACTTGTACGGTCTTATTTGCTGTATTACACAAGTTCTCATTTGCTGCAATAGAATAACACAATGTTGTATGGTGAGGTAAGAAATAAAACTGCATGTCAGGTAAAATAGAGAGTAGCCACCTGAGTCAGATACTTCTCCCAAATATAAATGGAAAGCAAAATAGTATAGCTCTACCAAGGTTTGAATTACATCCCTAGTCTTAACTAGCTGTGTAGCCCTGAGCAAATTATATGTTCTCTTTGTGCCCCATTTTTCTGATCCATAAGATGGGAATAGTAATAGCACTACCTCACATTTGTCACAAGGTTTAAATGAGTTAGGATGTTAGAAGTATCTGTAAGTATTAGCTATTATTAGCTAATATTACAAGCCCTTTCTGAGCCTTAGTATGTATTTCTGTTATAAAAATTTAAACATTACATATAGATGTTGATTTCCATGCCTTCTCTGTTAGTCTGTTAGCATAATGGTAGGGTCCCTTCTTTATTTGTGTTATATATGTGCTG
This sequence comes from Lepilemur ruficaudatus, assembly GCA_963574885.1. Taxonomy (NCBI): domain Eukaryota; kingdom Metazoa; phylum Chordata; class Mammalia; order Primates; family Lepilemuridae; genus Lepilemur; species Lepilemur ruficaudatus. The sequence continues at coordinate 18,569 of CAUYRT010024596.1, forward strand.
TGCAGTGTATATACCTAGAAAAGTTGAATGAAGTTGAAGTTGAATGAAGTGAGAGTTAATATGTAAAATATATATTACATAGCCTGTTTTTGAATAAAATCAACTTTCACTATAGTTACAATTCATTACCCTTTGACTTATTTGAAATTTGTTTCAGAAATTGTTTTCAATGTATAAACTGAATAGCTATTACAAAAGTATGCTACTTAGTATCTACTTCCTGTTTTCATTTTTTCTTTCTCTTTTTTCTTTTCTTTCTTTCTTTCTTTCTTTTTTTCTTTTTTTTTTTTTTTTGTCGTGTTGTGGTGGTGGAAATAGTGCCTCAGTGTGTCTGGAGAATAAATGTAGATATCCCTGAGGAAGCTAATCAGAATCTTTCATTCAGTGCTACTGAACGATGGTGGGAGCAGATGGATTTGACCAAACTAATCATATCAAACAATAAACTTCAGTCACTTACAGATGACCTTCGACTCCTGCCTGCACTGACTGTACTTGATGTAAGTTGACTGACTATAAATATGGGTTATTAGTTGAAGGAATTCAAAAGCTAAATTTAGGTTTTGGTAAGCAGAAAACCTTCCATGTTGAGTTGGTAGAAATTATTATGTTAGGCATAGCATAATGGTTAAGAGTGCAGAGTCAGAACACCAAGTTTCTGATTGTGAGCCTGCCACTTAATAGCTGTGTGACCTTCAGAAAGTTACCTCTCTGTGTCTTAGTCTCTGTGTCCATAAACCAGGACTGATGCTACTACCTACTTTTAAAAATTGTTTGTAGAATTAAATGAGTTAATACAAACAGTATGGCTTCTGCTCATCTTTTTTCTTATTTTGATAATTATTATTCTAGACATTAAAGCAAGTACTTAGGATAGATTTTTTTTATTTGTTTTTGTAGTTTGCCTGCAACCTCATTGAGTTAAATTACTGAAATTAAATTTTTGTGTTTTTATTCAGGTACTCATTTTAGTCTCTAGTTACCATGCCATGTGGTAAAGTGAAGTATGAGTAGTATTTTTCAGAATCTACAGACTTCTGGTGTACTTTACTTTAGCAACATCAAAAATCCTTCAATTTATGTGTAGAAAAGTAGGATCTAAATTTTTGGAGAACTCTATTTTCTTCATTTGTAAATGAATGGATTGGCCTACCCTAAGTTTCTTTCTACCTTAAAAACAATATGATTCTGTGAGAACAAGAAAAGTCCCTCTCTCCCTTCTCATATAATTTTTTATCAGTTGATATAGATCATACCATCAGAGGCCTGTCGTTAGTTTCTTATTCTTTCATCTCTTATTTGAAACTGAAACTCCACTCAGTGAGGTAAAAAATTTTTCAGCTGTAATATTTAAAATTGGTGACTTAACACTTCATGATTTCTGAATAGCAGTTTGGACAATTTCAAAATCTTCTACACACAGAACAAATTACCCATCCCCAACTCATTGCCATTGAATTAAAAGAATGAGATTATTGGTGAATAATTTTGTACAATGGCCAAGTTCATATATGGTTAATTGTAAGACTAAGAATGTTGACTTTATCTTTTGATAACTTCTAGATACATGACAATCAGCTGACATCCCTTCCTTCTGCTATAGGAGAGCTAGAAAATCTTCAGAAACTTAATGTCAGGTAAAATTTAAGCTTATTTATTTCTAATATTGCTATTATAATGGTGTAAGTCTAATATTCTTTCAGTTTTTTCATAACATTAGAAAATATCTTTGTATTATCTTAGAAAGTAGTTAAAGCAGAATAAAAACTTTAAGTTTTTAGTTTGTATATTTGGCTTTAGAATTGCCTACATGTTTTCTGGTTTTCTGAATTTAAGGCCAGTTGATTTTTAAAAAATGGTTTTGTATTATTTTGGCCGGGCGCTGTGGCTCACGTCTGTAATCCTAGCACTTTGGGAGGCCGAGGCGGGTGGATCGCTCAAGGTCAGGAGTTCGAAACCAGCCTGAGCAAGAGCGAGACCTCGTCTCTACTAAAAATAGAAAGAAATTAATTGGCCAACTAAAAATTCATAGAAAAAATTAGCCAGGCATGGTGGTGCATGCCTGTAGTCCCAGCTACTTGGGAGGCTGAGGCAGAAGGATCGCTTGAGCCCAGGAGTTTGAGGTTGCTGTGAGCTAGGCTGACACCACGGCACTCTAGCCCGGGCAACAGAGTGAGACTCTGTCTCAAAAAAAAAAA
>CAUYRT010024597.1:0-16211 GCA_963574885.1 Lepilemur ruficaudatus
TTTAGTTGTCCAATTAATTTCTTTCTATTTTATAGTAGAGACGGGGTCTCGCTCTTACTCAGGCTGGTCTTGAACTCCTGACCTTGAGCTATCCACCCGCCTCGGCCTCCCAGAGTGCTAAGATTACAGGCGTGAGCCACCACGCCCGGCCCATTATTATCAGTTTTTGAGAGCAAGGCTAACTTAGAAGGGGAGGAGGGTTGCCTTCTGGCTCTGAGGGTTTTCTCTCCTTGACCTTGCAGCGTGGACAAGAAGGGCCATGTCCACTATTTGATCAAGTGGCGGGATTTACCGTATGATCAGGCATCTTGGGAGAGTGAGGATGTGGAGATACAGGATTATGACCTGTTTAAACAAAGCTATTGGAATCACAGGTGAGTGATTTGGGGTGAGGATTAGAGTTACTTCTTGTTGAAAAGAACCTTGGGCAGCTGTGTGATGTCTTTCTTCTTTAGGGAGTTAATGAGGGGTGAGGAAGGACGACCAGGCAAGAAGCTCAAGAAGGTGAAGTTGAGGAAATTGGAGAGGCCTCCTGAAACCCCAACAGTTGATGTGAGTTGGGGTAGAAAAGAGAGGGTATGGTTTGTTGGGTAGGATAATATATCTCGTCTGCTGTACTCTAGCGATGACACGCTAAGTAATGATCTGCAGATAATACCTTTTAGCTGCAAATGCTTCATGAAGTCTACTTCCCCACTTCCCTACATCTCTAGAAATCAGAAAGCACTAGGATTACTTTCTCCTTTTATCATCAGGAAAAGAAAGGAGGTGTATTTTATATGATTGAGGAAGTATTATCTAGGGGGAGAGGTCACACAACCAAGATTTTATGAAACTTACATTGGGAACCTAGGTCTTCTGACCCTTAATTCATGGCTTAGTTCCTCTGGGTTTTGTTTGTGCAGTGTAATTTGAGGGTGATTAAAGTTAAAAAGATCAATCTAGGAGGCACATAACAGTTATTTACCTGGTGGATGCTGACTAGTAGAATTATTGTATTGCTAGGGAGTCTGTGATGTGTTTTTCCTCAGTGATGAGGTTTGCCTGATAGGTTAATTGCCCTGCTTCCTGTAGGATTCTAAATCAGACACGAAATTGAAATAACCATTGGGGATCTTTTTACCCAGAATATTTTGTGGCTCTCCCAGGGAGTGTCTAGTGAGGATGTATGAGGATGAGGCAGTTGCCATCTTTTGGGAGGAAAGGAATTCCTTGCCAGCTCATGACTTCTCTGTTTCATCCTTCAGCCAACGGTGAAGTACGAGCGACAGCCAGAGTACCTGGATGCAACAGGTGGAACCCTGCACCCCTATCAAATGGAGGGCTTGAATTGGTTACGTTTCTCCTGGGCTCAGGGCACCGACACCATTTTGGCTGATGAGATGGGCCTTGGGAAGACTGTACAGACTGCAGTCTTCCTCTATTCCCTCTACAAAGAGGTAAGGCAAGCTGGGGCTGTTTCTTGTGTGGGTATTTTGGGTTTGTAGTCTTCTCTTATACTCTGAGAAGAGAGAAGGCAGAAAAAACTAGAGTCTGACTTTGAAGAACACCGTTAAGTGATAGTAAGATAGACACACATACACAGTGGAAGATTAGAGGGTGTGGAACCGTGGTTAGAATTCACTGTGGGTGCATAGAGCCTCAGTCCTGGGGAACACTTAAGTGTTGAGGTAAGCAGAATTACGGGTGGAATTAGCATGGAAAGACTTAATGAAAGAAGTAAGATTTTAAGCTCTGTGTGAGGGTGGACTTTGGGGTTTTAGAAATAAGTGGGCAGGGCATTTGCATAGAGGAAGGAGAGGGTAGGAACAGCATTGCAGGTGCCAGGCCTCCCTCAGCTTGAGCGGGCAGCAGGAGGAGGTTGACCCTGGGATTGCAGTGTGCTGGGGTCCTGACTCCCAACTCGGCTTTTTCTCTTCTGCAAAGGGTCATTCCAAAGGCCCCTTCCTAGTGAGTGCCCCTCTTTCTACCATCATCAACTGGGAGCGGGAGTTTGAAATGTGGGCTCCAGATATGTATGTGGTGACCTACGTGGGTGACAAGGACAGCCGTGCCATCATCCGGGAGAATGAATTCTCCTTTGAAGACAATGCCATTCGTGGTGGAAAGAAGGCCTCCCGCATGAAGGTATCTCAGGGTAGGGAGGCCACCCTAGAGAGCAGGTTGTGGCTTTGGGCTTAGTTTGCCTCCTGTGACCTGCTCCCTGGGTGAGACTAAAGGGTAACCCTTGGAGGAGGAAAAACCCCATCAGTCCCCTGGTTGTGTTTATACCAGAGGAGTTGACCAGTAGTGACCACGTTGCTTTCATGTACAGAAAGAGGCATCTGTGAAATTCCATGTGCTACTGACATCCTATGAGTTGATCACCATTGACATGGCCATCTTGGGTTCTATTGATTGGGCCTGCCTCATCGTGGATGAAGCCCATCGGCTGAAGAACAATCAGTCTAAGGTGAGGGGTTGGGGGGGAGGGAGGTGTAGTCCCCACTTACTCATTAAGGTGAGAAAGAGAGGAAAGGGAAAAATGGTCTCTGCCTTCTTTTCTCATATGTAATGGCCCTTAGTGGCCAGGCCTTTTTAAAAGGATGATGATGGCAATAGGAGGCTTAACTATTGGGCAGTGAAATAGGTTGAAATTTTGCAGAGCTATGCTAGAGCCCTCTTTTCATTGAATTTCACCTCTCTCCATCTGCTCCACCAGTTCTTCCGGGTCTTGAATGGTTACTCACTCCAGCACAAGCTGTTGCTGACGGGGACTCCATTACAAAACAATCTTGAAGAGTTGTTTCATCTGCTTAACTTTCTCACCCCCGAGAGGTTCCAGTAAGTGTGTGTTTATTCATAATTGACTCATAATTCTGCCTCTCATTCTTCTGTTGCCCATTTCCTAAATTATTTTGCTCTCTCCTTCTCCCTCTCCAACAACTTTTTTCCTTTTCTTTCTGAAGCAATTTGGAAGGCTTTTTGGAAGAGTTTGCTGACATTGCCAAGGAGGACCAGATTAAAAAACTGCATGACATGTTGGGGCCTCACATGTTGCGGCGGCTCAAAGCAGATGTGTTCAAGAATATGCCATCCAAGACAGAACTAATTGTGCGTGTGGAGTTGAGCCCTATGCAGAAGTGAGTTGAAAGGGACAGAGGCACTGACACCATTTTGCAAATACCATTAGACATCTGCCAGTCTGCAGAGTGTTTCTTACTCCTCCCCCAGCTCAGCTTCAAGGCATCTGGTGACAGGATCAAGCAAGGCCTAAAGAAACCTGATGCCAGGGAGCTAGAGCATGTAGTTCTTATTTAGTTATTCCTTCTCTTATTTAAAATGGTGGTGGGGGTGGGGGTGGTGCTTGTTAGGTTTCCTTAGCTCCAAAGTGAGATATATTGGAAGAAAGATCTCAGGCATTGGGGATGCAGTATTAGTCATTTAAAGACTTTTGAGTGAAACCTATCTTTCCGTCTTGGCCATGTAGGAAATACTATAAGTACATCCTCACTCGAAATTTTGAAGCACTCAATGCTCGAGGCGGTGGCAACCAGGTCTCTCTGCTAAATGTGGTGATGGATCTTAAGAAGTGCTGCAACCACCCATACCTCTTCCCTGTGGCTGCAATGGTATGTTGTGCCCACTGTTGTTTCCTTCTGGGTTGGAGCTCCATATGGGATGTCTTTCAGTATTTTTTTCTTCTTTGCATTTGTCCTTAGGAAGCCCCTAAGATGCCTAATGGCATGTATGATGGCAGTGCCCTTATCAGAGCATCTGGGAAATTGTTGCTGCTGCAGAAGATGCTCAAGAACCTTAAGGAGGGTGGGCATCGTGTACTCATCTTTTCCCAGGTATCCTGTGGGCTGGGAGCTTTTACAGGATAATAGTAGACAACTCTCAGTGTGACACAGGGAAAGGGATTGTTATCTGACTCCTCCATGATTAAACTGTGCTCCTTTTACAGATGACCAAGATGCTGGACCTGCTAGAGGATTTCTTGGAACATGAAGGTTATAAATATGAACGTATTGACGGTGGAATCACTGGGAACATGCGGCAAGAGGCCATTGACCGCTTCAATGGTAAGAGGAGAAGGGGTGGTTTAGTTCTAAGCATCCTCATTCGCTTGTATCTTTGGACTGATCAGTTGTTCTTCTTGTGCATCTCTTTTTTCTGTATGGTTCTTTTGGGGCTTTGTCAATTGATATGGAAGAGGAAAGCTTTTGAATGTCTCAATTGGAAGAATGTATTAGACTATTCCTAGATTTTTTTTCTTTGGGATCTTCGTTTTTTCTGTTAGAAAGAAGAAAACGTTTTACCTAACTCTTCCATTGTATCTTTTTTTTTTTTTTTTTTTTTGAGACAGAGTCTCACTCTGTTGCTTGGGCTAGAGTGAGTGCCGTAGTGTCAGCCTAGCTCACAGCAACCTCAAACTCCTGGGCTCAAGCAATCCTTCTGCCTCAGCCTCCTGAGTAGCTGGGACTACAGGCATGCGCCACCATGCCTGGCTAATTTTTTCTATATATTTTTAGTTGGCCAATTAATTTCTTTCTCTTTTTAGTAGAGATGGGGTCTTGCTCTTGCTCAGGCTGGTTTCGAACTCCTGACCTTGAGCGATCTGCCCACCTTGGCCTCCAGAGTGCTAGGATTACAGGTGTGAGCCACCGCACCCGGCCTCAATGACAATATTTTTTATTTAAATTAATTCCTTCAAAAATATCCTCATGCTCTTGTTTCATGTCTCTTTTTCTTTTATAATTTTCTGCATTTTAAAAATGGAAGTTATTCATTCTTTTATCCTTTCAAACATCCTAGGCATACTTAAAGACTTTGTCAGATTATTACATAAAGCAATCTGGAGTGAGTTCATGCTCCAATAGATTTGCGGCCTGCCTTTCTTGCTATTAGATTTTTTCATGTGCCTTAGAATGTTTGGTCTATAGGCTCATCTTGAATAGGAGATTCATATTCATTCTCTCTCTCTCCTGCCTCCCCCCTCTCCCTCCCTCCCTCAGGCCTCCTCTAGTGGTTTTGTGGTTACTGCCAACTGGACTCCTGGGCTGTTAATCCAGAACCAGGTCTTATTTGTACTTCCCATCCTATGGGAACAACGGGAGTATTTCACATCTGGTTACAAAGCAGCAAACAGTTTGGTTCACTTCCTAGTTGTGAGTTTGTGGTTTTGTTTTCCTTTCTCTCTAGGTCTCCAGCCACTTAGGAAGGCATAGTTTCAGTCATTGGGTAAGCAGCTGCTATGCTCAACTTCCTTTGCTTTAAAGTGAGGGGATGCAGGACCCCCCCACCCAGGCCCTCATTTGAAACACTGAGCCTGGTGTGGCCCCTTCTTGGCAGGAGCACTTGGAGTCCCCTTTACCTTGCAGGAGCCCAATTACTGGCTGCCGCTACCTGCTTCTGGACCACAGCCCAGCTGGCCTGTGGGGTCCCCCCTCCTCCCCACTCTGGTTCCATGCATGGAGATGTTCTTCTCGGTTCATAATACAACTGGAAAATCCTTTGGATTTCCTCTTTTTACACTCTGTTTATCCTTACAACATGTTTGGGACTGAGGGAGTCTGAAACCATTACACCATCTTGATTGGGAGCCCTGCATGGCTATTCATGCTTCTTTGCTGCCGTGAGGTCTGTCAAAAGAAATGCTGAGTGCAGAGGCGTAGGTGACCTGGAGTGTAGGGAGTGCAACTTGCTAAGTCAGAGGAAAGAAGCTTGGTAAAATGTCAAGTCCGTGCCAAAGTAAGGTCATATGTTTATTGCAATGTAATCATTTTTGCTCTGTGAGTATATCAGAGAGCAAAGGGTGATGCACAGTCTAAGTCAGACATCAAACAGTGTGATTCCTGAGGATTCTTCTTACAGACCCTGCAAGACATTGTTACATCGCAGTAGTGATTTTGTCATAATGGTGTTGCTTTGAATCTTTTAATTGCTTCAAGTGTGTTGCCAAAAGTTCCAATATTTGAAGTACACTATGAATATACAAATGTCATAATCTGTGTTCTGTATATTCTTTATTTGTAATATATTCTAAACTTCTAGAAGATTCTCCCCTCTGTATTATGGTACTCACCCAGTGCCAGGCAGGTGCTCTATGATAGCTCATAAACGTGGTCTTCAAAAAGAATGAAATTTTTATTTGAATTGTGCTATACCTGACAAATCACCATGGGAATCTGAATGTCTAATAAAAGCTGTCAGAGGACCCTACTGTTTTTCAATAATGACAGTATAAAAAATTCACCAGCAGAGTTAAGTCCAGAATACGAGTACCCACACATTTTAAACAAAAAGTACTGATGCGATAATGTAAAGATATATCATTTTTGGTACTTTTGCTTAGTACAAGGTATAAACAAGAGCCCCTTCCCTGCTGGGAAAGGTGCATTCCAGATGTGGGCTCCACTTAGAGAAATAATGACTTTGGGATTTTGTGTCTTGGTTGTGATTCTCATCTCCAAGGCACACAGGTGTGCTAGTGGGTTCCTTCTGTGAGTGCTCTAAGTGCTACCTTGGGTCACTGAGCACGCCCTAGCTCTCTGGGCTCCAGTGCTCTGCTGCCTGGTGCAGTCAGACCAGCACACGGACTGCTGCAGCCTTAACCTTCCAAGAGCTACGCTGATCACATCTAGAAGCGTGCCGTCAGTGGGACTATCTGTCCTTCTAATATCGACTCATCTCGAGATGCTGATGAAACCCTTCAAATAAGCAGGAGTTAGGTTTACGGAGCGGCCCCCCTACCTGGCACATGGAAAATGGACAGACCGTTCTGTGCGCTGTCACAGTAGCAGTGAGCAGTGTGATATCATTTGAATGGGTTGCCAGTGCATCCTGCGGGGTTTACAGTTTTACTATTCTCAATCTTAATGTAACCATGGAAATATATTTTAACTTTTTTTCTGCTTTCTAGGTAATACCAGAAGGAAAAGGTGCTTATGAAACGTAGGACAAGGATCATAAGGACCACTGCAGATTTTAATAGTTAAATTAAGAAGCAGAGAGAAAAGAATCATTCTGCTCAAACCTGTTCGTTTCACCTGTTAAAAGAAGCCCAAGGGGTAGGCCAGGTCTCAACACACTGTAGCATTTCCTGGAGTCAGGACTGAGCAGAAAACTCAAGTTCAAACAGATCCTCCCAACCAACAGGAAGCTTTGTGACTGTAAGAATGGCAGGAATTCCTGGGAAACCAAGAATGTTCTTTAAGGGTATTTATACCATAAATGTTATTTATGACCCCTTTGGGCCACACACGTTTCTAAAAGCCACAGAAACTGTCTTAGCTTCATAGCGTTTTGACAATTTTGCCTTCTTAGCTGAAGAGGTTCCGAATTCCTTTTTCTTTCTTTCATATCCAATAGTCTAATAGTTTTGGCTTAAGAACCCAAAACAAACCACAAAAGTCACACTTTCAACTTCTGGTGATCCAGGGTATAAACACATGTTTGTGGACGTTTCCAGGCCGCCCATAGCCTATCCGTTCTCTGTCCTACAGTCCCCACTCAGAAGGTCATTAAGGACCTACAATAAGTTTAATAAAGAGACGTTGAAACTAAACAGAATAATTGTTTTAAATTCAGTGGGAATTTCAGTTTCTCAAGATCCTAGTATCATAAGTGACTGAGGATTGATTGTCTATGTGATGGAGCTTCACCGGACTATTTGCTCTTTTATAAATATTTGAAATTTTCCATGATGTCTAGTAAAAAGCAAACAAAAGAAATCCCAGAAAAAATACTGACTGTGAGTATAGTAAGGCCCCCAGCCACAAACCTCAATTTCTTTCTACCTTCCTTTTTTTGTTTTTCTGGTTTGTTTGTTCACTCATTGTTTACCTTTCCCTCACCACTTTAAAGCTTCTTGGACTGTCTTCCAGGAGCTCAGAGACCTTTATGAATCCTCAGATTCCACCTTTACAATTTTCCACCCTAAATTTCCTAGAGATCTCGTTTCTGACCCTCTGATTAGCCCTGCTCCCTGGATTCTTTCTGCTCTAGAGTAAAACATGACTACGTGGAATCCAAGAACAAAGGTGCAAAATCAAGCCTCCTTATTGCACTGGTAATCGGGATTTCTCTCACAGCTTCCTTATAGAATGTTCTGGAATATTTTTATTATATGCAGCTATGTTTTACGATACATATTATATACTTAGTGAACCAACAAAAACCCAAGCTCTTGTTCTTTAAATGCTGTCTTACAATTCCTCTTTTCTTTTATTACCTTTTTCTTTCTCTTATTGATGTTCCTTTTGCTTTTTAGATTAACTAGCCATGAACCAGATCAAGGCTCCATAAACAACAAAAATAATCCAAGTCACTATAATAATTTCTACCTACGTAAGTATAGCACTACGGAAATGAAGAACTACTAAAACAGTTTCCCAGGTCTTCTTTCCTCTAAGTCCCTCCAATTGACAACCAAAGCCAAGGAAAAGCAAATATTTTATACACTCAATTTAAAATATAGGAGTTGCCCTAATGATGAAGAGATCAATTCCACAGATTAAGTGATAACGATGTTTATCCTTTAGACACACGAGAGAAAGAATCTGTAGGAGGAAGAGCAGTCTTCTTGGTGAAAAATTGATTAAACATATTTGGGAAGGGGCTATTTCTCTCTCTGGCTCTCTCTCTCTCTTCCTCTGTCTTATCATGAACAGAAGGGGGAAGAACCAATTCTCTGTAATGACTTAGACAAGCACTTTCAACACTCAAGGAGTAATGCTCAACACAAGCAGTAGTCCTTCAAGACTGCTCTTACTGGGCTACCCAGAGTTCACACTCAGAGCTGAGGCAGCAAGCACTCAAGCCCAGAAGTGCCTGCTGGGCACACATGGGGTGAAGGCATGAATGGGGCCCCGCGCCTGCACCCCATGGGGTGGAGAATCTGGGCAGGGAGAGCACTTCCTCTGTCTCAAGGGGGCAGATGCAGGTTAGTTCCAGCCAATCACTGCCACAGGGAATCGGTGCCAGGGTTGCCCGATCTGACCTCTTAAGAGAAGCTAGAAATTTGGATTTTTGTGTGAAATCTCCTAATTCTTTAATGTTAGCACCCAAACAAAACAAAACCTGCGAGTGAAATAAAACATATCTGCAGTACAAGTGTGACCCACAAGTGATCTTTATGCCCCACTGTCTTTAGCCAGAGTCATTTCAAAATTGGGAATCCCTCGAAAAAGTGTAAGATTTTATAATTTGCTATGCTATGCTTCTGACAAGGATACTGCTGGTAATTAAGGACAAGTGGAGTTCATAATGAGACTGCAACACATAGGAGATATCTGTGGCAGAGGGAAGAAAACACTGGATTTGTGGTCAGATGATCTGGGTTGGAGTCTTGGTTTCTTCCTAACTGGCTGGATCACAATGGGTGAGACATTTCACCTTCTTGAGCGTCAGTTTCCTCACTGCTACAATGAGGATACTAATACCTCCTTCACAGGATGGCTATGGGCTTAAAGAAAATGTATGTGAAAATGCTTTATAAACTACAGAGAGCGCCAGGCAGAGGTAAGGGGTGATGGGCGGTCTGCCTTCTGGGCCCATCGAGGAAGGGCTGTGAGGGGTTCGGCAACACGGGATTAAGAGCTAATGGAAATGCCAGGGCTTGACAATCCAGCAGCCCTCAAGGAAAACTGCAGAGAAAGGTTCAGGAACAAGAAAAAAGGAAAGTGCCTGGCAGTGAGGACACAGAGGAGAGCTGTGGTTTTGGGAGAGCATGGTTTCCTTCATGAGAAAACTTAACAGGACTATAAAAACCACAATGAATGAAACTCTTGACTAGTGAAGTGGTGAATATCTGCCTGGTGGATTATTTGTGCAAATTTGAAATCACAGGTTGACTTCCTACTCTTGGAATATTTCCAAGCCACCAACTTGCCTCCCCACCCTTGAGTCAAAGAATAAGAATTCATTTCAATGTTAGCTCCCCACCCAAAAAGAAAACCGCATCAGAGGAGAGCACGATGCTAGAATATTTTCATTAACTCTAAGACTCAAGAGAGATGATTTTTGCAGTCTCAGCAGTTTTTAATTATCAGCACCAACACTCTTTTCTATGAAAATGGACAAATAAATTATTTTTCAGTAATTTCAAACATTTCACTAGAAGAACAGAAAATTTTCCCATGGGGTTATTGGTGTCACCCTTTAGGAAGCCACACAAGTCTGTAAATTCTTTGCTCCTTAACTTTTGGCACTAAGAGCCAAAGAATTTCTCAAAGTATAATAAGCCTAAGGATGCTAGTTTGATTTAAGAAACAGAAAAATAAGGGAGTGATTGACGTAAAATAATTTTTTCTTCCAAAAAGAATAACAAAAATTTTGGGAAGTCCCGGTGGGGAATTCTCGACAGTCCTAGACCATCAGGCAGATGGTGCCCAGGTTCTTCCTAACACCCAGCCCGGGGCCATCCTTCTTTAGGAAGATTCTGTATTTAGCCAGAGACACGTACCATTCGGTCCTATAAAAGGCTGAGAAGGAACTCATTCTTTCTATTCCACTTTCTTGTCTTGGCCTTGTTAGGTCTAGAAATCTATTTTATTGACATTCAGAATTTGGGGATTTAAGATGTCAACAGACCTGGAAACAAACGTGTTAAAAAACAAAAATCACCTCTCTTGGTATCTCTCCTTGCCAGTGGGAACTGGAGGAAGCAGGTGGTTATTAACCTGGGTGCTGAGCCCCTCAAAGGGGTCAGTGGATAGAACTGTATTTCAAGGTAATTTGTTTTTTTGGTTTTTTGGGTTTTTTTGGTAATCCTAAGTATTTTTTATATGCATTAAAAATTTCTAAGAAGAGGTCTCTAGGCTTCACTAGACTGCTAAAGGCGTCCATGACATAAAAGAGGTCAAGTATCAGATATTTTTTTCCTGAGCAGGGGCATCCCTGGGTTCCTGCTGTGTGATGTATTTCGTGACCTGTACGCCGGTGCTGGGCCTTTTTTGAGGCATCAAATAAATGTCTACAGAAGATTACTTTTGACTGAGATTTTTAAAATTCTCCCTTAAAATCTTGGAGAACACTTCTATTTCAAAAAGTAGGACAGCAAAATACAACAACCACTAACAAAATTTTATGTAGATAGAGTCCTCTGGGTGGTCCAAGTGCCTAAAGGAATCTGTATTTGCCACTTAATCAAGCACAGCGGTTCTCCCAGTGTGGTCCACAGACCTCTGGCAGGACTCTGGGACTTTTTTGAGGGTCCAAAAGATCAAAATGATTTTCAAAAGAATCCTAAGGTGTTCTTTGCGCCTTTGACAGTGTTCATACTTGTGCTAATGACTGCGAATCCAGACAGTGGACCAAACTGCACTAGGAGTCGTATTCTTCACCACCACACTCGCAACAACGAAAATATACCAGTGAATCTTAAGAATGTTCCTGATGGAGCAGTATACGTTATTAATTGTACTAAGTCCTAACCACTGAGCACACGTCTTTGTGATAGTCTGTGAAGAGACACGGGAAGTTTGCATCAAGCACATCCGCTATTGACCTTTTGCCAGTTCGGTGTAGTCTAAGGACTCACTTCTCAGAGTAATGTGCTTAAATGTATAAAATAAAATATATAGGATTGCAAAGGGAACCAAATATACTGAATTATTTGTCAAAACACTAAAAAGTGAGCCAGGGGTGGTAACTTGAGCCTGTAGTCCCAGCTACTTGGGAGGCTGTGATGGGAGGATCACATGAGACCAGGAGTTTGGGACCAGCCTGGGCAACATAGCAAGATCCTGTCTCTGAAAAAATAAATAAATAAACACACAAAAAGTTGTGATAAGAAATATTAATCTATGTGCTTGTTCAATGTATTGAGTAACAAGATTTCTCAGTGGGTCTAATATCTACCATAATATCGATCCAAGAATTATGTTAGTATGAATGATTATTTTGAGACATCTCCTGAAATAGCAATTGATGTCAAATAGCTATGAATTCTATTGGTGACATTACAGGTACTGTTAATACCCCTGCAGTTTGTTGCCTACATTCGAAAATGAAGAAAATGCTAAATCGATGAAACTATGATGCAAGTTTTCCTCTATTGGGTTCAGAAATACCCTGAAATTTACCCATGAACCTTTTGGGGGGACCCATGGACCCCATGTTAAGAGCACCTGCCTCAGAACAATCTTCTGATTTTTGACATAAATAGCAACCACAGTTACTCCTCGCTCTCTTACCTTGCTTTGTTTTTCTTCTTAGCTTTTTGTCACCACCCGACATATTATACATCATTTGCCTGTTTGTTCATTTACTATCTGTCTTAACTCACTGGGAGGTCAGCTCCACGAGAGGCCAGGCTTTGTCCCTCCTGTTCACTCCTGCCCAGGGCTTGGAAGAGTGCCAGCCTCCAGGGGACGCTCAGCCAGTATTTCTTGAGTGAATGAATAAGATAGGATCAGCTTCCAAGTCCTATTGTGTCTACACGTCAATTTCCACTTCTAGTTCACGCTTATAATAAAGCGTCACTGTGGTTTTCAATACTCATGCCTCTTATAAATATTGCAGTTTGCAGCTAGTCTCATTATTTAATTTCAGTCGTTTTAGAAAGAAGTTGGTGCTCTAAAAGAACTTCTCAATCAATTAATACAAAGCGTCCTAGTACTGTCTGCAGAAGGTCTGGGGCTTGTCACTGTCTACTACTGTTTCCTACTGGCTTCCAAAGAGAAAAATCAAATGACTAAAACACAAGCCAGAATTTTCTTCAAAATCCCTAAAGTAAAACTATTGTGGACTAAGATGGAAAATATGAATCTGAAAGCCTGAATATCTGGGATTGTAATTTTATCCATGAAAACACCCTGATCTCATGTGAAAGAGGTCAACAGCCAAATGGAAAACTACCATCCAGTTAACTTATCACTGAACTGTTTCTTTGGCTTTTCAATGTTAAGACATTGATTTGCTTAACTATTTGAATTTAAAACAAAGAAAGATCTCATTGGCATCAAATCTTAGTCTTCTTTCTCCTCAAATAATTTTATGACAAAATCAGTTCACACTTACTGTATAAAATATAGGTAAGCAAAAAGAAGAAAATAAAAAGCAACCATAAACCTGTTGTACAGAAGAAATATTTTTAAATAAAAGATATAAAGAATACAAAATATGGTAGATATATAAAAATCTGTTGGTATAGAGCACATTTCAGTATTTTTTATATGAAGGTCTATTTTTCTTACTGTAGGTTCTTACTATAGTTTCTGCCAAACTCCAAATAAAGTATTAAAAAGAACAAAGGAAGTAAAAGTCTTTCAACTGTTTTACTCTATACATTTAATTTTTTTTTGTACTTAAATGTGACATTTCTTCGCAAAGAGGCCAATGTTTCTTTAGTTGGATTTTCATTGACTTAGATAGACATTCTCCCATCTAAATTAGAAACGAGGAGGGATGGAATTAACAACATAAAACTCATTTGATTACTAAAAAAACTCACCCAAGTTTGTTATTTACCATATGAACCAGAAACTTCTCATTAACTCTTTTATTTGAGGAAGAGGCATGAAGATTCAAAAGTGTCCGATCAGAGAGTTCCTTCCGCCTCTCAAATTAGATGGGCAACGGCATGGGACTGGCTTTGGCTTCTCGGTTTTACAGGCCCCCTTCTTGGGTGACCAAATGTGGTTGCCTTAATTTAACAGGTCTCTGTTCACCTGGAAGGTCACATGACAGAGTTGGGGACCTGTTAGCTCCTTTGGCACGTATGCAGTTGGTAGAACAGATACTTCTATCAACGCAATCCAAGTTGTTTTCAGTTTACCTGAACAAGGATAAAGGCCAATCACTTTTATTTTCCCTTTATTTTGGTAACGGTCTCAAGGGTTACCTTTTAATTTAATGTCTTAGCCTTCTTTTAAGTCTGTTTATAAGGATTAGTAACATATCAATACAGTTTGTAAAAAGTAACAGAAATTTGGGGCTTGGATTTCTTTTGGGGCTTGGCCACCTCCTTCAACAAGGAAGGCTCTGAAATTTCTAACCTCTTAATAATTCACTCTCAGTTCTTCCCTCCCTTCACCATCCTAATTCCTTTTGAATATTTTAAACTTTTTAACCAAAGTTTTTATTTGGGGTGGGGGGCACTTATTTAAGTCAAAAGAATTCTACCTTCATGAAGTTCTCACAGGGCCAGAAATAGCTTCTTCAGAGGTCTAGAGGCCTCAAATGATCACAAAAACACGATGAATTATAAGCTTCTTGTTTTTTCAAAGCCTTTGAACCTCTATTCTCCCATTTTTATTGGCTGATGGAGGACTGATGAGGTTCCCACATTTCCAGGCAGGGCCTTTCCAGAAGGAGCAGATGTGGGCTGTAAAGCTCATTGCTGTGGTCACTCATCGTTGGGAAAGGAGTGTTGGAACGCAGGTGGGAGGACAGACATGCTCCGAGCTGCTGCCCAGTTGGGCCAGTGAATTACCAGGAACAGAGGACACGGAGGAGGAGGAAAGAATTGCATCCTTGGGAACAGGAGGAAGTCTCCTTTGAAGGGTGGATTTGGAAATGCAAAGAGGCCAAGAGGAAATGGTGAGGCGGAGTGGACTGGGGTGTGGGTGGGGGCCAGTAGGGAGCATGGGACAGTGTTACCCATTGCAGGTGTCTACAGCACGCAGGTGTCTACAGCTTTGGGTTGGAGACCAGGGAAGCACCCTCATCTGCCTTCCTGCTTGTCTTTCAGAGAACACCGCAAGAAAGCTGGTTGTGGTTGTGGGTGTTGCTATTGTTATTTTTTAAATAAATGGAATAAACCAGAGAATCAAAAAATGACGCAGGTTCTGCATAGCTGTCCCATCTCAGGTCTCAGTGCTTGCTGCTTCCTGCCTCATGCTTTGCACCCTGGCACCCTTCACTACCTCTCGTCCCTCAAATATTTCAAATACACCCTCTCTGCCTGGCTACCTCCTACTCTACTGCAAGACTCAACTCAGGCGTCACCTCTTCCAGGACGCCTCACGGGCATGAACTCCCCACACCTCCACTGCTGCTCCTAGGTAACGCCCTGATGTTCGAACCCTAGTCCCATGCCTGACTTTCCCCTTAGATCGAATTCCTTGAAAGCAGGGTCTGTATCCTGTTTCTGCAGCCCTAGCCCTGGCCACTGTGCTTGGCATGGAGTAGCTGCCCAATGCTAGTTCGGCTGAATGGATACACGTCTGATGAATGAATACACACGATGAACAAGATCAAGAGGTTTGAAGCAAGAGAGGAAACTACAACGTCAGCACCACGGCTACAGAGATTTTTTTTTTTCCTTTTCATAATGTATCTTTCCTCATTCCTTTTTTTTTTTCTTTATTGAAGTATACTTTACATATCATGCCTTTACTCCATTTTAAATGTACAAATGATTTTCAGTGAATTTACCGAGATGTACAGTTAATCACATAAATCAGTTTTAGAGGAATTCCTTTCCCCTATTGAGACCCCTAATTCCGTTCCCCAACTACTTTTCAAGCATGTCTCACCCCTCCACAGTGCCCACCATGTCGCTCAGACGTGGGCTTACCCCCTACCCCCCAATTCCCTAGTGATCACTCCCACCATTTGAGCACCATAGTGTTAATCAGTCAGTACCAATTTGATGGCAAGTACAAGTGGGGCCCATTCTTCCGATCTTGTGTCACCTCACTTTGAATAATGGGCTTAAGCTTAATCCAGGATAATATAAGCAGTGCTAGCTCACTGTCATTTCTTAAAATTGAGTAATAGTCCATTGTGAACATATACCAGATTTTAACAATCCACTCATGAATTGACAGGCACTTGGGTTGTTTCCACGACCTAGCAATAAAGCAATTAATGCAGCAACAAAAATAAACAAATGGGATCTGATCAAATTAAAAAGCTTCTGCACAGCCAAAGAAACTATCACTAGAGCAAATAGACAACCAACAGAATGAGAGAAAACATTTGCTCTCTACACCGCTGACAAAGGTCTGATAACAAGAATCTACCTAGAACTCAAAAGAATTAACAAGAAAAAATCAAACAACCCCATTTATAAATCGGCAAAGGAGATGAACAGAAACTTCTTCAAAGAAGACAGAATAATGGCCAAAAAACATACAAAAAAATGTTCATCATCTCTAATCATTAGAGAAATGCAAATCAAAACCACAATGAGATACCACCTAACCCCAGTGAGATTGGCCTCTATCAAAAAATCCCAAAACAACAAATGCTGGCGAGGATGTGGAGAGATAGGGACACTC
>CAUYRT010024598.1:0-78499 GCA_963574885.1 Lepilemur ruficaudatus
TAATTTTATACCACTATTGTGAGAGAAGATACATGGTATCATTACTATTTTTTTTAATATGTTGAGGTCTGATTTGTGGCCTAGTATGTGATCTATTTTGGAGAAAATTTCATGGGTTCCTGAGAATAATATAAATTAAGCTTTATTTGGATGGAATGTTCTGTATAGATCTGTCAGTTGCTTTTGTTCAAGAGCTCTGTTTAAGTCCATTATTTTTTCGCTAATTTTCTGTTTGGAGGATCTTGCCAGTTTATTCAGTGGGGTGTTCAAGTCCCCTGCTACTTTTGCAATATTGCTTAGCATGCTATTTAGAGCTGACAAGGTTTGCTTTATGTAGTTGGGTGCTTCTGCATAAGGTGCATAAATATTAAGAATAGATAAATCTTCTTATTGGATCTTCCCTTTCACCATTATAGATGTTCATCTTTATCCTTTTTTACTTTTTTTATTTTAAAACTTATGTTATCTGAAAATAGTATGGCTACCCCTGCTTTCTTTTGACTTCCATTTACCTAGATGATAATTTTCCTTCCCTTGACCTTCAGCCAGAAGGGATCTTTGTGGTTAGATGTATTTCCTATAGACAGCAGATACTAGGCTTGTGGATTTTTATCCACTCTGCAAGTGTATGTGTCTTCAGAGGACAGTTTAAGACATTCACATTTATTGAGAGGATTGAAATTTGAGGAAGATTGCCATTAGTATTGTTAGGTGAAATCCTGTTGTTTTGTTTTACTCTTGGGCCATCATGAAAATCAAGTTTTAGCTTTGAACTCTTGAATGATTTTACTCTGAGGAATGCCTATTGTGCTATTTGGTGTGTAAGGCAGGTCTGAGTACTTCCTGTAGGGCTGGTCTGGTTTTCTCAAATTCCTTCAGCAATTGCTTATCTGAGAAGGACTTTATTTCTCCCTCATAGATGAAACTTAATTTTGCCAGATAAAGAATTCTGGGTTGGGCATTATTCTGTTTAAGTAGATTAAGGATAGGCACCCAATCCCTTCTGATTTATAAAATTGCAGTTGAGAAATCTGCAGTTAGTCTCATAGGCTTTCCTTTGTAGATTATTTGTTGCTTCTCACTGCTCAAAGAATTGCTTCTTTCATGTTTACTTTGGTCATTCTAATAACCACATGACAAGGTGATTGCCTTTTTACATTGAGTCTCCCAGGAGTTCTGTGTGCTTCTTATATCTGGATATCAAGATTTCTGGCCAGGCCAGGCATATTTCTCTCCAGTGTTCTGTGAAATATGTTTCCAGCCCTTGTGAATTTTCTTCTTCTCCCTCTGGTATCCCTATGAGTTTAATATTTGGTTTCTTTATATAATCCCACATTTCTTGTATGTTTTGGTTTTGTCTCTTGTTTCTGTAATCTCCTTCTTCCTCTAATTTGTTTAGCACATATGCATTATCTTCAAGCTCTGAGATTCTTTCCTCTTCATGATCCATTCTGTTCTTGAGACTTTCCACTGTATTTTGGAGTTCCTTGAATGCCTCCTTCATTGCCAAGATTTCTGTTTGGTTTTTCTGTAGTATTTCAGTTTCTTTGGAGAATTTTTCCTTCATTTCCTGAATTGTTCTTGTGGTGCCTTTATTTTGGGATTCTATTTTCTCTTCAATTCCACTGAGTTTTCTTACAGTCCATATTCATAATTCTTCCTCTGTCAGTTTAATTATATTGTGTAAGTTGGTGTCAGTTGATCGAGATCGAGTATTTTCTCTTGGAGGCGACTTTTCTTTCTGAATTGTCATGTTTCATGTGTTCTTTCACTGATTCTTTCTCATCAGGCTACTTTGTCATGGACTGGAGGTGGTGGGACTGGGTTGTGGACTAAATTCTGGGATTCCATAGGGACGCTCCTTGGCAGAGCTGCGGAGATGTGCTCTGGTCCTGTTTTGTCTTAGAGGAGTTTTAGCCTGTTGGGTTATCTTTGACCTGTTGTCTTCACCTTCTGTTTACAGAGATTAGTGAGTTTGGATCCCTTGCTTAGACTCCCAGAAGTTAGATTACTCTTCTGTGTGTGATTCTGCTATCAACAACTAGTTTGAGGTGGGAAGCACTTTGTTGGGCTATCAGGTTACTCTCTCTTTAGTTGCTTGTGGTTTGCATGGAGGAGTCAGTTATCAGGGTATTCTAATACCTTTGTAAGGAGCTCTAAACCCCCAAATGGGATATACAAGTATCTCAGTCTTTGGTAAATGTCATGCCACTCCCAAGGGTTCCTTGAGCCCTGTTACCACTTTAGGTTGGGTGAGAAGAGCAACAGGTATTGGTGAGCCTAAGAGAGTATACTTCAGAGGTTGCTTGATGTGTAGCTAAGGGGTAGCTGCTAATATGTTATTCAGAGTTCTTTCACCACTCTTGTGGAGCAGCTCCTGGTGGGGGGTGTCATTTGGTGCAATTGCTAAGGACTCTGGTGGAGATTTTCCTTCCCAGACCACAAGCCCCTTAGTTGGCCACTGCCTGGGTGACAAGGGAAAGCCCTTGTGTTCTGATTTTATCAGATGATCAAAAGCAACCAGCTGTACCAGGTCATCAGTCTGTCCCCTGTTGCTTAGTTCCAAGGTCCCTCAGATTCAAGCTAGTCACACAGGAACAGCGACTTTTCTCCTTTCTCCCTTCCTTCCAGGGCTGAGTCTGTCTTGGTGGACTGGGGGAGGAGGAGGCATTGGGTGAGACTGCTGCAAGTGCCAGCCTGGAAAACGTCTTTTCTCATTTTTCCCCTCCTTCAAGGGCGGAGTCTGCCCTGCCATAGGGGAGGATAATTTACCAGCCTGGGGGAAGGGCGCTTCCTAGGGCTACCAGGTCGCTCAGCCCAGGAAGTGGTTACTCTCATTCCTCCACCCCTCCAAGGGGGGGGTTTATGTAGTTGGTAAGTAGCATAAACTTCAGGGCTGTAGGAGAAACCCTGCCCAAGGCTACTGAGGATCTCAGACCAGAGAGCAGTCTGCATCACCTCTCCACCCCTGCAGAGGTGGGGTCAGTCTCTTCTGCATGAAACACCAGTGGTCTGGTAGTAGCCAAAGGCCAACCCTGGGAGATCTCAGCCCAGAAAGCAGACTCCCTCACCCCTCCAGACTTCCAGGGAATGTGTCTATCCCTTTGGCTGGAGGCACCGGCTACCAAGTCACAGTAAAGAGGTGAACATGGGCCTCAGCTTGAAAGGGAGCCCTGATAAGCTGCTACTACACCATTTCAGCAGCCAGCAGGTAAGAGGAAGCAAAGCAGAGGTAGCAGTCTTTCATGGGGCGGGTTTCAGCTTGAACAACACCCTCTTTCTCAACTCTGCCCAGGGGTAGAGTCTGTCCCTTCGGTGCGAAGCACCTGGCTGAGTTGCAGGAGAGTTTGGGTGGTAATGTATCCCCAGGTCACAGCTGGAAAAGCCATCTCCTTTGCAACTCTGCCCTACTAAAGGGGTGCTCCGTTCTTTTGGCGCAAAACACAGGCGGCTGGGTGGAAAGGGAGACCACCTGAGTCTACCAGGAGACTCACCTGGGACCACTCACCCCCTTCCGGCCCCTCAAAGGCGGAGCCCGAGCCGCCAAGATGGAAAAACCCTGGCAGTGCTGGGGGGACAAACAGCTTCTCTCGTTATTCCCCTCCTCTAAGTGCCAGAGATGCCCAGCCAGGCCAGGGTAGGAGGGAGGTCTGAGACCGCTGCCAGAGCAACAGGACGCTATGGATGTTAGGCTATGGATTCTCGGAATGGTGGCTGCCCGCCCACTTAGAGCCAGTGCAGGAGGCACCTGCAGGGTGGATAGCTGGGCTGGGTTTGGCGCACTTTCTCCAAGATCCACCCGCTGAGCCCACTGCTTCCCTACCACACTGACTTGCAGCTGTTTAGGTGCAGGAATCTGCACTCTATCCCACTCTGCGCCAGCCAAATCTTCAGCAATTTCCGAGGGCAGAGCCTCCTTTAAGGTATTCACCACCCTTGTTCTGGTTCTGGTGGCTTCCTGAAGTGAGATGCTGGTCACCAACCTCTCTCCCGTGGGACCAGGAAGTGTCCGCTGAGTCCAGACCCTCCCCTCCCCAAAGCTGACTCAGCACAGCACACAGAAGAATTTGAAATGTTCCCCACTTCTGTCTCTACTCCACACAGCCCGTCAGCCGGCACTACTACTTCGCACCGACTTCAGGCACTTCCCTGCCTGCATGGGTGTGGAGGTCGGTAGAGGGAGTCATCCCTCTGTGGGACAGATTGCACTGCCCCAGCCACTGGCTGATGGGCGCAGCCGTCCCACACTCCACTTCCTATTGTATATTTCGGACTCTCCGGGCTTTGCAGTAGATTCTCCGATTCACCTTTGTTTTTCCCAGCACTGCTTGTCCCACGCTGCTTCTCTGCAGGTTCTCGAAGCTGATCCTGTGGTTAGTGTGATTCGCTTGCGTGTAGTTGTCCACTTTCTTCACATCCCACTCTGAAAGCGAAGAGCCAGGAGGTCAGTCCTAATCTGCCATTTTTTTTTCACTGAAGATTTTTTGATTTAATTAAGTCTCATTTATTTATTTTTGTTGTTGCTGTATTTGCCTTTAGAGTCTTGGTCATAAATTCTTTGCCGAGGCCAAAGTCTAAAAGAGCTTTTCCCATGTTTCCTCTAGAATTTTTATGGTTTCATGCTTTACATTTAAGTCTTTTATCCATCTGGGATTAATTTTTGTTTATGGTAAGAGATAGGGGTGCTATTTCATTCTTCTGCATGTGGCTATCCAATTTTCCCAGCACCATTTATTGAATACGGCTTCCTTTCCCCAGTGTATGTTGTTGTCTGTTTCGTCAAAGATCAGTTGGTTGTAGCTATATGGTTTTATTTCTGGCTTCTCTATTCTGCTCCATTGGTCTATGACACGCTGTTATACCAATATTATGATGTTTTGGTTACTGTAGCCTTGTAGTATAATTTGAAATCAGGTAATGTAATGGCTTCAGATTTGTTCTTTTTGCTTAGGATTCTTTTGGTTATTCCAGTTTTTTTTTTTTTTTTTTGGTTCCAAATGAAGCTTAGGATTATCTTTTCTAGTTCTGTGAAATTAGATATTGGTATTTTGATGGATATTGCATTGAATCTGTACATCCCTCTAGGCAGAATGGACATTTTAGTTATGTTGATTCTGCCAATCCATGAAAAAGGGATGTTTTCCCATTTATTTATGTCACCTGCAATTTCTTTCATCAGTGTTTTATATTTCTCCTTGTGGAGATCTTTTACCTTCTTTGCTAAGTATATTCCTAGGTATTTTATTTTCTTCATAGCTATTATGAATAATATTGAGTCCTTGATTTGACTCTCAGCTTGACTGTTATTAGTATCTATAAATGCTACTGATATGTGTGCATTGATTTAGTGCCCTGAGACTTTGCTGAATTTATTTATCAATTCTAGGAGTCTTTACAGTTTTCTTGATACAAGATCATATCATCAGCAAACAGGGATAGTCTGACTTCCTCTTTCCCAGTTTAGATAGCCTTTATTTCTTTCTCTTGCCTAATTGCTCTGCCAAAGACTTCCAATACTATGGTGAATAGAAGTGGTGACAGTGGGCACCCTTGTCTTGTTCCAGTTCTTAGGGGGATTGCTTTCAACTTTTCTCCACTCAGTATGATGTTGGCTGTGGGCTTGTCATATATAGCTTTTTAAATGTTGAGGTATGTTCCTTATATGCCTAGTTTGTTGCGGGTTTTTATCATGAAACGGTGCTGGATTTTATCAAATGCTTTTTCTGCATCTACTGAGATAATTATATGGTCTTTGTTTTTGCTTCTGTTTATGTGGTAAATCACATTTATTGATTTGCATGTGTTGAACCATCCTTGCGTCACTGGGGTGAAACCCACTTCCAAACTACTTTAGTTATTTAACTTCAGACTATACTTTGCTGTCTAGTCCCTACCAAATTGCTTTTCCTTTTCAGTGTTTTTACATTTTTATATATTTATTTCTAAATAAACTTTTAATATCATTTTGAGTTTCAAGAACTCTAGATTTTTTTGTGTGATTGCATTAAATCTTTAGATTTATTTAGGAGGAATTAATGTTTTCATAATATTGATATTTTTATCTTTAAGATGGTATATATTTCCATTTAATTAGATCTTTTGAATTTTTTTGTAGATTTTTAATATATTCTTCATGTGGGTTCTACACAAATATTATTAAATTTATACCTAGATATTTTTCTCTTTTAGGTAAAACAGTGAACAGAACTTCCATTTAATTTTTGAACCTATATTTCTTGTCTATTTACAAATTTGTGGAATTTTCATCTCACTGAATTCTTTTGTTTTCAAAATTTTAGTTGATTCTTGAGATTTCTAGGAATACAATTATGTCATATAAAAATAATGATAGAGGATTTATTTTTGACAAGCTGAGATTGTGGAGTTTGTGTTTGTATAACACTAGCTGGGATTGTAAAAGTCTTCTATTTCAGTCACATATATGCAGTATGTTCTTAGAACATTGAGGATCAATTTTCCTAACAGAAAGATATGGATTTTTAAATAGAGAAGTGAGCTCTTGTTTACAAATGTATAGTTCAAAGTACTGTTCTCTGCTGGCTCCATTAACATTGACAGGAGCACTAACCATCACAGATTTGTAGTAATAATTATAATTATAAATAATAATCAAACCAATAGCCAATATTCATTCCTCTTTCTGTTATGTCTGACACCATGCTAAGTGTTTTATATGGATCATTTCATTTAATTCTGATTTCACCATAGAGTCACTTTTATGAGTTCCCTCACTTTACAGATAAGGAAACTGCAGCATAAGGAAGTTCAGCAACCTACCAAGAGTACATAGGTAGCAGCTGATGGAGCCACGTTTCTCCTCCAGAGTCTGATTGCAGCACTACTCTGTATGGCTTCCCTATGTCAATCTTCCATGGTGACATGACCCACTCTCTAATCTGCTGTCTTTGCCTCTTGTTCCTTGCAGTGTTATCAGACTCCCCATGGACCAACACCTCTGGATCTTGCAAGGGCAGATGCTTTGAACTTCAAGAGGTTGGACCTCCTGATTGTCGGTGTGACAACTTGTGTAAGAGTTACATCACTTGCTGCCATGACTTTGATGAGCTCTGTTTGAAGACAGGTATGTAACTTTTGAGTCCTCTGTAGTTTCAAGTAGATGGCTTAAAGACTCCCTAGTGTTGTACATGCTGGAGTTGCCACCCTGCTTTGGTCTATCCAAACTGTGGATTTTAGTTTTGTCTCTTGAATGATTAGTGATTGTATGATGAGCACACCCTGTGTGAATGACTGCCGTTTCTGCACAAGATGCAGCCAAAGAAGGTCCATTGCAGTTGCAGCCATTATGTGCTGGTTTTGGAAGTGTTGTCTTTTTTATTTTTTTGTCCCCCATCTTCATCATTTCTGTCCCTTGCTTTCAATTTCCACATTCACTGCTAGGGCATGTGGGCTAAAATTGTGTCTATTTTTTAAGAAAAAAAATTTTGGCTTGCTTTACGGGTTTCTAGCATTTGTTTTATTAATACTTCATCTTATCATACAGTGACTGTTAGTCTATCCTGATGTCATTCCCCATTGTCTCTGCAAGTGGAAAATTGTTATGGAATTCTTTTGGAAGTCTCATGCTATGGGTAACTCTAAAATATTCCTTTAAAGTCTTCTTGACTTTCTTTACATTTCTTCTGTACCAGAACAGTTATTAGAATATACAGGGATACATGCCCATGACTTAAGAAAAACACCTTTGGGGACTGTTGCCATCCCACCTAGTCTGTTTTCAAAGGTCAACATTTCAGACAAGACTTTTGAGATATCTTATAGGCTACCCACCATACCTTCATGCAAAACTGTATTCAGACTATCTAGAAAGACAACACTCAACCCTGCTCCTAACATCACTAGAAGCAGATTCCACAGCTCCCTTGGCAAACTATTACTTGTTTTCAGACTTCTATGCATTTCAAAAACTTAACTTATGTTATCATTGTTGTTAGTTTGATCTTTCTAATGATATCATTAGAGAGAGGGACATTATTTTCTTCTGCTTAAGCAATAGCCCTTGGTTAATACGAAATTTGATATCAACTCCTTTATTAGTGGGATTTATTTGCTCCCTACCTCCAAATAAGAAGAGCTTCATTACTCTGGTTTTTGCATAATACATTTTCCAAACTTTAGCCACTTTTTTTGGTTGTTGTTGCTTTCCTTTGAAACTTCCCTCAGGTTTCTTTAGTTGTGGATCTGCTAATTTAATTGCTGAGACCATTGTAAACTGAATATATGGATGGAACAGATGTTCTAGCAGAGTTCTTTGCTTCTAAAACATTATTCCAAACCAGCAGTCTGTGTTTGCTTGGCACCAAAGAATTTGCTAATGTTTTATGTTTCCTCCCTACCTAGAGTATGTTGTCCCTGACATGTCATCTCAACTTTCCGCATTCCTGGTCTTAGATTTCTTTGCAAAATTTAATAGGTCTCCTGACTGTAGCTTAGCTCTCTCTGAATGTAGTTCATGCTTTTATTCCTAGGTTTATTAAAGATGGAATATAGTAACATTTTATAAAGTAGTTTATTTCCCTGTGTACAGAGATAACATATGCTGAATGTGAAAGAATCAAATACCAAATGTAAATTGAAAGTTGAAGGAAAAAAATAATAGTCTCTAGAGGTTCTACTATGCTGACAGAGCATTCTCTAGAAACAAATAAAATTTTTCAGTGTAAACTCTGATTACTTCCTGTGTGTGTGTGTTTACTATGTATATTTATACAAGTGTGTGTGTGTGTATGCATGTGTGGGAGAGTATCTGTATTAATGAACCTTAATATACATCGTCCTTTTGAATGGCTAGATAGTATCCCATCAAATTTTGCAAACTAATTCATTGAGTAATAGTCAACATTTATAGTTCCCCAAGTTTTGCTATATGGATGATGGCTGTATCAGTGAATACTGTTCATACATATTCATACTTTTATTTTCCTTAAAATAAACTCCTAGGAGTGGGATTTGGGGGTCAAAGTGTATATTTGTTTTTAATTATTAATATATATTACAAAATTATACTTCCGAAAGCTTTTTCCCAAAAGGCACAAGAGCCTTCCCCACTTCCTTTTCAGCATTAAATACTTTAATTTTTAAAAATATTTTTTCCCATGATAGGTGGCTTCTCATTTTCCAATAAGGTTAAATATTTTTCATGTTTATTCCCATGTTTGCTTTGAAAATTACACATCTGACTGACTTTTGGTTTGCTTCTAGTTCATTTTGAACCCTGAATTTCTTTTTTATTCCATTCTTACACAAGTCAGTTCCTCAATAAATGTAGATTTTTAATAGTGATGTTCTTCTGTAAGTAAAGGGATGTTCTTATGGAATTAGGGGAGGAATAAAAGTATATTGGTGAGTAAGATCATCCTTGAATTGGAAAAAAAACCCCACAATTTCTATCATTCAAAGCAACCTTAGAAAATTGCTAACCACTAGGAATAGGAGATTATGGGTTAAGGAATTCTAAACACTTATTTTGCTTGGGAAGAGACGGGAGTGAAAACAGTGAATATTAAAGAATCAGAGAATGGGATCAGGATGCTAAGATAATTCTAAAAGGAGAACAATTAAATATCTGTTGCATGGTTTTCCAGCAAATGGTCTGCCCAAAGGGGCAGAGGTGGCACTTATGCATGGCAACTAATATCTCTTTATCCACTTGTTTACCTAACACTAGTTTCTCTTAGTAGAATATTACTATGAAGTAGCATTGCTTTCAAAATCATTATTTCCACTTAACACATATTTTAAGAGATGAAGACCTGAAGTGTTCATATGTACTTCATCTCAGTGACACTTTTCTTGACCATTGTACCTCTGGGAGCACCCCTCCATCCCAACCTGTCAGTCTCTGTTAATACCATCAATTATTTTCTTCACAACACTTAGCACAAGCTGAAATAATCTTGGTTGTTGCTTATGGTTTGTGTTTTCCAATGGAATGTTAGTTCCATGCAGACAGGAACCTTGTCTCTCTTGTTCCCCAGCACCTAGAACATAGAAAACATGGTATAAAGATTTATTGAATAAATGAATTAACTATGAATGTTCTTAATATGCAGTCCTGAAGTTAAAGAGTCATATTTTATTTCCGTGGTGATTTCTAATTAGATTTAATAAATATTCATCGAACACTTAGCACATGCCAGCCACGATATCACAATCTTACAATCTGCCACTGGAAATATCATATAATGGTGAAAAGAGAGATGTGATTTTTCCTGCCATGGATTTTACACATTAGCAGACAAAAACATCAAACAAAAAATACAACATTCTCTTTAAAATGAAAAGATTACTTTTCTGAAGGTATCTTCTTGGAAGAGTTGAACCATGAGCTCTCAATCAAGTATGCGTGGAGGGAAATCTGTAAGCTATTTGCTGACCTCCTTGGAAGTAGGGACTCTGACCTGTTGTTGTAGGTAGGACCACATTTTGGTCAATGGTTAGAATGGTTTGATGCCCCTTTATACTCTTCATATCTGTGTAGGACTTTAACCTGCAGGTGCATCTCATAGCAGATAGTGATCATGTAGTTGAACTGTCATTTGTATTTAAAACAAGCTGATTAAAGTTAAGCAAAGGTACTTTGGAAAATAAAAGAGCCAAGTCATCAAGGCTATCCCTACAATGGTGGATATCACTATCACAAACCTTAGATAGTGTACATTTTGTTAAGTCTTTTAGGACAATTGGAGAATGGTAGGGATTCTTGTTCGCCTTTTAGGTTCCATTTTCCCAAAGGAACCCAATTGCATTTTGACTTTGTTCACTGATTTGGGAAATTAGAAATTCACCCTATCTCTAAGTTCTTCAAATATCATCTAGGCCTCAGGCCAATTCAAATTTCACAAGCAGAGTAAATGATGTGAGATGTTGGCTCTTTCTGTTGGGAACCCTGTAAGCAATTGTGGCCTCTTTGATTTGGTTTGTGTGTAGCAGTGAAAATGTTTTATTGTGATGATTTTAGCTCGTGGCTGGGAGTGTACGAAGGACAGATGTGGAGAAGTAAGAAATGAAGACAATGCCTGTCACTGCTCAGAGGACTGCTTGGCCAGGGGAGACTGCTGTACTAATTACCAAGTGATTTGCAAAGGTACACATTTTCTTTCGATTACCTTGAGCTTTAAAAGACTAAGAACTGGAGATGCCCCAAGAGATCCGGATATTAGGGATGTAACACTTTGGATGTGGGTTTGGGAGGAGGGAATGAGTTGGGCTTTTTAATTTCTTATGCTTCTTTCTTAGTTTTGCTACCCTACGCTTCATTGATCTGAAATAACAAGGAAATAAACTATAATTCCATAGTTAGATAGAAACGTAATGAAGATATTTCTAAACTTTCTGTCTTGGTTTTAGCTCAGATTTCCTAGAAGCAGAGCCTGAGACAGAATCTGGGGCAAGTAGTTTACTGAGGGAATGCTCTTCAGAGAAACCACAACAAGGAGCAAGGGAAGCAGGATAGGGAAGGAGGGGTCCAGAGACCTAAGCATGGATGTGGTCTCAGGTATAGTCTCGCCTTGGCCTGCTCTGTTGCTTGCTTTGAAAAATAAATCTCGGAGTTACTACTCTTGAGGCAAGGGAGCTTGGCTTTTGCATCCATTGGCTATAAGCTGTTCACCAAGGCACCAGCAGCAGCCTCTGGGTGGGAGTACTTGCTGGTAAAAGGGATCAGGGCACCAACAGCCCCTGTTATACCCCAAAGCCATACATGCTGTGTTGATTTTGTATGGTTGATTGTGGAATATGATGCTTTTATTGTAATAATTAATGCTACCAATGGACTACAGAAAATATAAAAGATGCAGTTCCTATCTGTAAGGAGTTTAAGTTGCCATGCCACCTACTTATAGAAGTTAACGGGAAGACCCAAGAATCTTTATTTATAGTTTCCAAGTCACTTTTTAGTCTCTAAATTCAGTATTCTTATTTATCTCTGACATGGAACATTTAAGAAGAGTTTCTGTTAAAAGATTTCAGGGAAAAAGCCAGTTCTGAAATATGTGAGGTGTTCAGTTGTGGCAAGAGGGTATTATATTAATGAATTTGGAAAATTTCCCCTACCCAAACAATTATGCTTTTAATTTAAAGCATAAAATGAATTGAGAATTTATTTCCCTTTCTTTTTTAATTTTCCTGTGTACTAAGTGTACCGATAAGCCACAAAGTCTATTAGAAGAAAAGGTAAAGAAAAAGAAAAGTCTTAATATCACCGGTCATTGAATCATTAAACCTTGGCTTTTACTGGTTTAAAATCCTAGTTCCAGTATCTTTGTGAGGGCCCATGTATATGCCCTGGGTTACTATGTGTGTGGCAAATCTTCCCTATTTTAAGGAGCATAGTTTTACTTCTGCAGTTCTCACGTAGTCAGATTCTCATTAACCAGAAGGGATTTCCAATGCTTTTCACGTGGAAGCAGTTTCTCCATAGTGGTGGCCACAAATTTTACTTCTGTTCAAGACACGTGTTATATGTTCATCTTAGAACAACATAAAGCAAATTCTTTCGATAATTTTTCATTTTTTTCAAAGGACACCTTATTTTCTACCTGGGCCCTTTTCTGGTCTCTCTTCTTGATAGTGGTAACTCAGGAAAGACTGAGGTTTATGTTCTGAGATCTTAGTGGAAGATAAAAATGAAAGATAGCATTGGTTTTTATTTCTAAAGTCAAGGGCTGTTCAAGGAGCCATTGGCAAATAATCTCTCTTTTGGAATCTTCCATCTATCATCTCTGTATATCCCCAGCCCTTTCCAGCATGTAGAGGGAAGTTGTGCCTTGCTTTCTATGGCTTTGAGATCTTCAGTGGTGGAGAAAAGAATGTTCCATCTAATGACCAAACAGTTTATTTCTGGAGGGATACAAACATGAAATTTTGTTCACTGACGCCACTGGTTTTTTTAATCTACAAACCATTTAGACTCGGAAGGCTCAAATAAACACCACACCACTTGTGGTTATTAAATCTTAGCTTTCCCACCATGTATGGGTGTACTTTTTAAGCCAAACTAGACACTAGACTTTAATTCAGAATTTCGTTTCAGATGATGTTTCATAAACAAGTATCAAACTGGACACAGGTCATGGAATTGTGTGCTTCAAGGTGCTGAATGACATTCACGATTAGATTCAACAATAAACTTACCTGTTTTTCCTTACAGGAGAGTCACACTGGGTAGATGATGACTGTGAGGAAATAAAGGCCCCAGAATGCCCTGCAGGGTGAGTTTATGAATATTATGAAGTTTTATGCATTAGCTGATAAAATATCATAGGAAGTGGATGGGTAAATGGTTAGAAACAATGTTAAGAGTGAAATCTACTTATACAGGAAAACTTATGAATACTTGTAAGTAATTCACAGTCAAAGGCTAGAAAGTATATCTTCAAGTAGTGATATTTTTTTTTCTCAATTTTCTCCTATCATCTCCATGTATCTGGGAGTCCGAATATTTCTTATGTTCACCTTTGCTGAAGATTGTAAGGAGTGCATCAAAGAAATGAAAACCACCTTTGCTGAAGATTGTAAGGAGTGCATCAAAGAAATGAAAACCACCAAAGAAGGAAACATTTCTGGCAGTGACTTTTTTCTCTGTATTTTTTTTCTGAAGTTCTGCTTCTGACTTTTTTGTGGGGGCTGGGGGAGTGAAAGAGGAACTACAGAACTTCTAAAAAATATCATCCAAGATGGTAACTCCTACCAGATGCTGCAGAAACTTGACAAACCACTGGGACACTGCTTGGCTGGGGTACAGCCAAACTTGAGTGACACCCTACAGCTCAAGTGTAACCAGCATAAGGCACTTATTACGCCTTCCAGGAAACTGTTGAAAATTCATAAACCCTTAAAATGCTTGGCAGAAAATACATTTTTCGACAAATGTGTTTTCATCAATGTATTTGTTCTTTCAATGTATTTTTGTTTTAGACAGCAGAGGCTGGGACACAAAAATCTAAGTATTTAGATGTCTTTATTTTCTCCTCCTGTTTAACCTTAGTGAGCCATTTGAACTTCTTTGGGATTGTAGAATGAGATGCCAATGGTTTCTGTTTGACATGTGTTGAATTTTTTTTTTGAGAAAAATATAGTCTGCGCAGTACAAGCCCTGTTAAATGATAATAGTAGTGATAATAGTGAACCCTTATATAGTGTTGTTCTAAGTACATTATATATGACTCATTTAAAATATGTCATATTATATGGTTTCAAATAATCTCAAGCCTATACTTGCTCAATTACCTTCAAACTTTTAGAAATAATTTTGTACATATTTAATATTTTCAAGTTTGATTAAACAATTATATCTTCAGAATATAATAAAAGGCCATTTCATCAGATCCTGCCCTGGGTAGATGGGTAGTCTAGTCCTTTACTGATATACTTTTTAGAGATCTTTAGAAGTTTAAATTATTTTTGGAATTATTTTATAATTAAACACAAAGGAATGTTTTTTATAAGTGCTTAGATCTAGTGGTAGGAATGCTACTGATTTTAATTTTATATTTATTCATTAATATGCTTAAATATTTATTGAAGCCCTACTGTGGGTTCATGAAATAGAAAGATGAATAAGACACAAACTGTGCTTTGAAACTAGCGAGGAAGAGAAATGTGTTAACAGATCATTCTAATATAATGTAAAATGATGTACATATGAATGATGAAAGAAGTATGAATTAATACCTTAAAGGAATTCAGAAGCGTGAGCAACTAACATTATAGAAGAGGAAACGCTGAGCTGGGTTTTAAAGATTGAATAGGAGTTTTCCAGGTAGCAAATGGGAGAGAATATATATTCTAGGCAAATATAACCATTTTTTACATTCTGTATAACCTTGTTTGCCATGTGAGAGACAGTGGTGGAGAAAGTACGTTAGGGCCAATCTGGAGTCAAGTCCCTTCCCTGGCCATTTTGTGGCCTTGGTTGTTTAACTCTGGGCTTCAGGCACTTCAAAAGTTTTGTAGGTAGAAGCCCAGGCATAATTATCCAGATATCCTCCTTTGAAGTTGCTTCTTGGAAATTATTGGTCCCAATTATTGAGAATGACTAGGTGTAATGGAAACTCTGTGGCAATAATTTTTCTAAAGCTTAATGTGTTACTGTTTAAGGTTTGTTCGCCCTCCATTAATTATCTTCTCTGTGGACGGCTTCCGTGCATCATACATGAAGAAAGGCAGCAAGGTCATGCCTAACATTGAAAAGCTAAGTAAGTAATTTCCATACTCTGTGTTCTCATCTGTAATCCAGAATTTCACAGTGACCAGTCTGCTATGGGCTTTAAGATCTATGGGCGCATTGTTTTAAATGTATTTTATCATTTGACATACAAAAGTGAAGGTAACATGTTTCTGATCATTTATAAAATGGATTTTTACACATCAAATAATTCCTTTTGGTTCCCCTGTTCTAACACCTGAAATTCTGTTTCCAGGGTCTTGTGGCACACATTCTCCCTACATGAGGCCTGTGTACCCAACAAAAACCTTTCCTAACTTATATACTTTGGCCACTGTAAGTATTTTTTCAAATGGTATACATTCAAAGGGCTGATTTCATCCTGAAATGACTTAAGGAGGGACTTTTAAAACATGTTCTTTAATGTTCAAAGAAAATCTTTCTGTTTTCCATCTTATCTGCATTACTTGTTCACAGCAAATGCCTTTTACAACTTCATGGGTGACCGAACTTCATTGCAACCTTAAAACTGAAAACTTTTCTCTGTTGCAGCTCTGTCTGAACACATATATTAATCTTCTCTCAAATATCAAAGGGTCTATTGTTTATTTTCTGAATTTGCAAATAAAAATGTTGACTTCAAAGCTGCTATGTCTTAATTTTCAGGTACTCCAAATTCTGCCTTGCTTTCTTCTTTAAAACATTATTTATTTATTATTATTGCTATTTTTATTGTTGTTTTGGGGAAGAATAGAACTTAGAAAGAAGGGAAAGTGTACTTAGAAATAAAAGCTTTTTTGGAAGCCTGTGCATAGATTTTAAACTGAAGATTATTTTATTGTGATAAAAATTGTCATCTTATTAAATTAAAACAGCTAAAAGCCCCAAATATTGAGTTTCTTATAATCATGTTAAGATTAAGATGTTTCTTGTAATCATGTTAGATGGCTGCTAATTAGTTCCATAGATATTATTCATGTTTGCTCAGACAGACACACGGTAAAAGTTATTTATATCTTATATGATTTTGGAAGTTAAATATTGATATAACACCTTCTGTGATATGAAAATTTATAATAGAACTAATACATATGGATTATTATATTGTTATTTTAACAATAAATTTGCTTTAACGCGAAGGGACTGTATCCAGAATCACATGGAATTGTTGGCAATTCAATGTATGATCCTGTGTTTGACGCCACTTTCCATCTGCGAGGGCGAGAGAAATTTAATCATAGATGGTGGGGAGGTCAGCCGGTAAGTTTTACATTTATTTTTTGTGTGTGTCTGTACATGGAGACATTTCATCTCAAAATTTGCCACCTGTGGGAAAAATACATATAATCTTCTCATACTTGGCAATGTTTCTGTCTTTTGGTATTTTATATATATGCACACAAAAAAATAAAAGTATGTGTATACATGCATAATATATGTATATATGTGTGTATGTAATACATGTGTATATGTATCTGTATATATGTGTATATATCACATATTTATATATGTATATGTAAATGTATATACATGTGTGCATAAATAATATACATGTGTATATACATATGGGTATGTGTCTATGTGAGTGTATATATATGTGTGCATGTGTGTGAGGCTGTGATTACAAAAGTATAAGATGATAAATGTCTTCACTAGAATGATGATGGTAATGATAATGGTGAAAATGATGCCAAGGGGTGAACTTCAGAACGATTTTGAAGAAAAAATAGTGAGATCTTATTGATTTATCAGATTTAGGGGTACAATGAAAAAGAAAAGTGAATGATTATGACTTCCCCAATATTTTGGCCCTGGCACCATAATCAACAGAAACAGAGAAACTTGCTGGAAAAAAAGAACTCACTGAAACCCACAGTAAATTCATGAATTGTTTAATCCATTTTTTAAAAAATCATGGAAGTTAAATATAATAAGTAGAATCCTACCTTGATACTGAAGTAGCAAAATAATACTTTGAAAGAAATCATCCTGTTTACTTCAGATCAAATGGCTGGGCAGAAAATAAAAAGGGGTGTATGTGGCTTTCTACCTAATGTTTTTCCTGTGACTGTGTATGATTAGGCAACTTGCTTTGGTCAGACATGAGCAAAGCAGCATAAAGCCATGGTTGTTGAATGTGCACAGTTGGGCTGAAGTGTACAAGCTTCTGGCCAGAAGGATTAGCATCCCCGCAGGAACATACCTCAGTGCACACAGTCAATCAGAAACATCTAGAAGAAGGATGGCAAATGGTTCCATCTCATGCCAGCTCCGATTGGAGGTAGCACCTCCCTGGAACGCTGGTTAGGGAAGAGGGCTGGGAGACCTGTGCGCAGCCTGCCATGGCATGAGAGGTGGGCAGTGTCTGCACACATCCATGTGTCCACTGTGCCTCAATGATCCGGTACCTGGAGATGTTTACTGCAGTCCATGGGTAATGGGAGCTATAAATAGGAATTTTTTCTTAAGGCATTGCTCTTTGAGAAAAGGTGATCAAAATATTTTTACTGCATAATAGATAAATCAGTATGCAAGGATAAATATGAGCTTTTTTTTATTTAAAAAATAAACATTGGAAGACTTCTTGTATGAGTGCAGGAAAGTTTCTCCATAATAGATGTTCTGATTCTGCTGTCTTTATTCAGGCGGGACTCCCAGAAGTCTGTGATGACCTAGGTTGTGATCGTAGTGAAATTTGTTGACAGGGTGGATTTCACAAACAAAGTTTATGATAGGGGAATATTTTAGGAGTAAATAAAATGATTGAAATTGGAGTTCTGTCAAGCTGTCTCTAGTTGGTCTTTTATATTAATTTTGTCATGGAAGCAATTTGCCTGAGGAACTACAAAGGACATAGAGATAAATTGTGATTTTATCAACTTGGATCACCTTACCCCAAGTGTTGACATTAGATTTCCTCTGGGTTAGCAGGACTCAGAAGAAGATGAGTCCACATATTCATTAACTTCTGCAGAAATAGAGCAGAGGGAAGCTGTTAACCTGCTCCAGGAAGTGAAGTCTCTGTTCAACTCTGCCTGTTTCCTCACTAACTCTCAAAGTTGACGCATTTGACCAAGTTTAGTACCCTCTTCATGTTGAACAAGATTTTTGGTGGGACTGATTTGTGTTTCTGTCATGTTGGATAGGAATGGCCACCATAAACATTCCAAGGAGCATCGTAGCTACAATTTAGAAACACATTTTATTGAAATTTGGCATATAGGAAGATAGATAGACTGAAACTATAGTTCTGTTGTTCTATATACAGTAGGGTGACTATAGCAAATGACAATATAGTATATAGTTCAAGACAGCTAGAAGAGAAGATTTTGACTGTTGTCACTGCAAAGAAGTAATAAATGTTTAAAGTGATGGATATGGTAATTACACTGATTTGATCATTATATAATGTACACCTGCATTGAAACTGTATCCCATAAATAGGTGCAATTATTATGTGCCAATTATAAATAAAAAATTAATAAAAAAGAAACTTTAGTCATAGTATGACAATATAAGAAATGAAAAGTACTGTAAGAAAAATTAATAAATATTCCTCAAGTATTTATACAATACTCTCAGAGGCTTGTATATTTTTATAATCACCAGTGAATATTTATAAAGATACTACAAATTTTTATAAATTTTAAGAGAAAATATTTGTAAAATTCTTAGACTGGTAATTAAATTAAACTCAACTTATTTTTACTAAGGAATTAAAGTATGCAAGTCATTTAGGTAAATAATATAGGGGCCAGATTAAATGGTGAATAAGAACCACTTCTTATCCAAGCTTTGAATCTAGTAGATGGTATGAGGCCTTTGTGTAATGTCCCTCTGAAAATTTGAGTCGTACTCTTAGGCTTCCAAAAATAATTCTTATAATTTAATCTTTTTTTAAAACCTTGGTATAGCCACTTTTTAATTTGTTAATCCTCCGAATGCACTATTAGAAGCTGTCATTCCCTGTAGGACACTACGTTTCTCATACATATGTTAATTGAGTTCCTTAAGTGTGTCTGTTTCTTTGAAAATCCTCTCTGGACAGTCCTGCAATTTCTACTACGAAGATACTTCCGTGGTGTTGTTCCCTGTTTGTTTTAAACTTGGACTCTTAGCAATGTGGATAACGAATGGGACTCTTAGGAACTGACTAGATGTGAAGATTTGAGAAACAAGTCCAACCCCGCATCATGATTCAAGTCCTCTGAAATCAGTTTCTGGAGTAAGGCATTTCTAAGAGGAGCAGATGTATTCTTAACACTTCTCAAGTTGCCTGCCCTAAAATTGCTTTCTGCCAGTATTGGTGGTGCAATGAATTGGTATAGAGACCATCCTAGAGAATGACTATGTGTAAAAATAGAAAGATGGCGTGTTCAAGAAGAGACAGCAAGGAGAAGAATAACGTTAGAATAGGGATGACTTTCCAGGAAAAGGACATTGGCTTGATGGAAAATACAAGTCATTGCTTAGCTCTCTTTTTGTTTATTTTATGATGCTGCTGGGGGAGGCTTTACTTCCTTTTACATATTCTTTATTCTGTTGTTTCTTTTCCACACAGTACTGTAGAGCTGAGTTTTTCCCTTTGTACTGTATCTTCATGTGCTTACTTAGGATGGGCTTTACTCACCTACTAGCCTCTTATTTATCTTCCAAATTTCAGATGAAGTGTCTGTCCCCAGGAGGCCTTCCCTAAGCTCTTCCAGCCCCACCTAAGCTAAGTGACCCTCCTTTGGGCTTTCATATTTTTTTCTATCATAAATCTGACCATCTCCTTTTGAAATTGGTTATTCGAATGTCTGCTTTACACTGTGTGTCCCAAGGGGATAGGGACTTGGTTTATTTCTCTCTCCGGAGCCTGGTACATTTAGGTGCTCCACTACTGTGTTTTGGATTGGAGTGTTCTGTGCTTCTTTCTGAGGCCTGTTTGCCTATGCTTCCCTTTGGGTAGACCGTCCTTAAGGACAGAACTCCATTTTCTTGGTCTCGACAGCTGCATGGCCACATGTCAACAGCTTCATCATGCACCTCCTTCTGGCCCTATCCATGCGGAAAGCAGCCACACTGGTCCCCAGTCAGCTATTCTGCTGCCTCTCCCAACACTCACATCCTTAATTTGTTCTGATTCTCAGCAATTGATCTACTTCTGCTAAAGCAAGAGCCCCACCCAACTGTCTCGTCTCCAAGAATTCTATTTAGCCTCTGTGCTTCTGAATGCAAAGGAATAATTTTTCTTTAAAGAACTCCTAGAAGACTACAATAGTAGTTTATGTTTTTTAAAAATGTTTTTGGCTTATTTTCTTTTTCACACCTCTTCTCCCATAGCTACATATTTACTTTGAGAAAGTGTTGAATTTCATATTTAACCCCTCCTGGTTCTAGAGGGGAAGTTTTTTGATTCCTCATAACATATCAAGGAGATACAATCTTATTCCCTTTTGTCCCCTTTCCATAGTATAACATCTAGGACTCAAACGTTGAAAGCCGGAGCTTCAGAAAAAGTGAAGCAGTGAAGCAAGCATTGGGATTAAAGGCAGGAAGCCCAAACCCAGTGTCTTCTTAGCTTATTTTTTTTTAGCTGTTATTTTTTTTTTTAACCAACCTCTGAGGAAATTTATGTTGCATTCAAATTCAGAGAAATCATAACTCTCATTTCTTTAACAAGAAAGCTTCTCTCTCTCTCTCTCTTTCTCTCTCTCTCTCTCTCTCTTTCTCTCATAGCCCTAGAGGCTTATTTTCTCTCTTTATATTTTATTTTTCATTTTTTGGAGAGATGGGGGTCTTGCTCTATTGTCCAGGCTGGTCTCGAACTCCTGGCCTCAAGCTATCTATCCTCCCTCTTCAGCCTCCCAAAGTGCTGGGATTACAGCTGCAAACCACTGTGCCCATGCCGTTAGAGGCTTCTTTTTCACTTTTCTTCTTCTGGACCAACATTTTAGTGCTCTTTTTGTTGTTGTTGGTGGTGGTAATTACTAGAGTTAACTTTTGGGCCCTGAAATATAATATATACATATGGCCTGCGAAGGAACTGTTATGGCAGCTTATGGTATGACTTAAGAACATTTTTTATGTTTCAATCTTGCACTGTTTACTCAACCTTGACAGAACTGCTTAATTAGTGCTAGGATTCTTTTGTTCATATTTTTAATGTGATTTTTATTTCAAATATTCTCTACTTGTTCACTTTTTGTACTTTTCTGATGACGCTCCCAATTGTCTTTTAGAAAATATTGTCAACATGACTTTTACCGAGAAATAGGAAGAATTTCTCTGCTTTTTTTTAACCTGTAAATTGTCTTCATAGTTCACATTACCTTTTAAACCTGGTTAGTTTTTTTTTCCTGATTACAAATATATTAATTGTCACTGCAGAAATGTTGACAAGTACAGAAAAGTATAAAGAACAAATGATCCTAATTTTCCCATCAGAATAATTTTAACGTACTTTGTCATCTTCACCTTGCAAACTCCTTCTTTTTAACACTGCAAAGACCTCTTCTGGTGATCTTTTTTCCAGTAGGTTACTGGGCTAAGTTACTCATAGGGCTTCTAGTTACCCAGATAATGCCAGCATCAACATATATTCTGCAATATAATTTTTGAAAGTACAGGGTTATCATTTGACAAATCTGTATTTAAAACAATATTTCCTTTAGAAAATCTCAGATTGATTTTATATTTTATATATGCCAAATATAGCCTGGTATCATTCCCTTGGGAATAACAAGGCACTAGATCTTCTAGGAAATTGTTTGGATATGCATGTGCTAAGCTCATGTCTGTGAAACTAAAATAAGTGTGAAAATAGATTACTATAAGAAACTGGACTCTCTGCGAACTGGCATGGTTTTGAGGCACCCACAGAGTGCCCAACACTTAGTTTGAGCTCATCTTCTTGCTGGTGGAAGCACTGAACAAGAAAGAATAAAAACACAGGACACATTTTGTACTTGGTTGGGCTGCAGATACTGGGACATACACCAGAGTTTGTCCATAAAGCAGAAAGAGCTCTGGACCATGGGGTGGAGGGTGCTCAGAGCAATCTGAGATTCTCATCTCTCTGAACTATCTCAGGGAACCAGAGGTCCTGCCAACCAGGTCTAGTTCCCCAGAGCAGTGTGAATGGGGTGAGGAACCCATCTGCCATGCTGATGAAATTCACTTGCAGATTAGAACTCCATGGGTCTGAGAGCACGTTGTATGCTCACCTGCCCTGTCCCTCACTTGCCAGCTTCACTAACTGGGGGGCTGGAGATTTCTAGATGCCCCATGGGGCCTCTGAATCCTTTTAGAGTGTTCCCAGGGCAGATGTCCCAGACCCTTGGGAACCATGGCAAAGCACCCATGGCAAAGTTCCTGGATGCCCTACACCTCCCAATCACCTATTTCCTCAAAAAATAAGTGTTCACTCTCAAAGGGCACTCTCAAAGTCTGGATGCAATGAAACCGGAAAAGGGGCTGGCTACGATTCCTAGATCATTTTGCTTTGGCCGTAGACAAACCACAGTTCTCCCTCCTGTTTGCCTCCACTCTCTTGTCTGTCTTCTCACAGTCTTCTCTTCGATGGGACACTTGCCAACTTAAGCTGTTTTTAATGTTCCTAGAATAACTAAATTATGTTTATTTCCATTATTGCATAATAGTCAAGACTGAAATTGTGTGTTTATCAAATGTTAAGATACTGGTTTAAAGATTTTTAAATATACTAACTCATTAAAGCTTAGAATAATCCTATGTACTAGATAATATTATCTACATTGTCAAGGAAACTGAAGCACAGAAAGGTTAAGTAACTTGCTGAAGGACCACATTGCTGCTAAATGACAGAAACTAGGCTTAGAACCTAGGCTGTCTGGTTGCAGAGCTCAGGTTCTGAACTCCTATAATCTTCTGCTTCTCAATAGCATGTGTTGTAAAGAATATTTTAAAGCCTTAATGAAATGCTTGATTCACCTAATTTATCCCAGGAACTTTTCCCTAAAATAACATTTACTAAAAGTCTAGGTAAAAGATATAGGGAAAATCCAGATTAAAAATTAGCCTCCCCTTCCACCCCCCCCATTCATCTAGTTTAAAATAAAACAAGGCAAGCTAGGCTCCAAGATTCTGACATCTGGGTGCCAAATTGGGGCGCTCCTCTGTAAGGCTTTCAATAGTAAAGGAAACATATGGTCTACTCCTGGGTCCTTTGATGAGCAGAATTCTGCCGCATAAATGAAATAGTCAAAACAATTATCAGAAAAGACAGGTACAAAAGAAGAGAGAGCCTTGAGATGAAATAAGAGTTTTAAAAAAATGCCATTAGAATCATAGCAGAGCTTTTGAGAGCTTTTGCAGAGAATGTATTGAATAACATTTATGGAAATACTGATTCTGACTTCCAGATGTGAAAATAAAAGGTTGCAAATAATATGAAATTTATGTTGGGGTGTGAGTAGAGTCTAAGCTATCTGATCTAATGTCTTTTTGTAAAAAACTTTTTCTTCTTTGACCAAAAACTCAGAACATATTATAAGCCTCTTATATTTTCCTCATTAGCTATGGATTACAGCCACCAAGCAAGGGGTGAAAGCCGGAACATTCTTTTGGTCTGTGTAAGTTACCTTTATTTTGTTAATGTTTATAAAATTCAATTTTGATTTAATTTGAGTTAACTGTAAAAATATTGAACTTCTGAGTCTTTGCCAATTTAAAATAACCTTCCAGGTGTTTTTTTTTCCCCCCTGAGGTCCTTCCTCTATGCTTCTTCCCATCTTCTTTTACCTGTCTATCTCTCCTTTTTTCCATCCTCTTTTAACAGAATGGAAGTAAGGAAGGAAGATTTTCTCTTCTTTTTCCAGACATCTTGTAGATTTTTCTATTCCTGTTTGTAGGTTTTGGTAACTTGACACGTAGGAAATGTATATTTCTCTTAGACTTTTTATTGCTGTGATTTGCATTATCATTTTTAATAAATATATTACAACATACTATATTTATTTTGGTTCACAGCTTTTAAAAATCTTGTGTGCTCTCAGGCATCTGGGGAGCTGATGGAATGGTCTAGAGATTGGAAGTTCCAGACCAGAGACCAAGGGGAAGCCTCTGTTTATACTTCATTTCCCCACAGAGCTCCAGGATTTTCCTAATAAGAAAATGGGGCTACTTCTTACCCCCACAGAGGGGATGGGGGGATAAGTAGTTAATGTTTACAAGCCTTAAGATGAAACTTACCTAATAAAAGTGCCAACATGTTGATTATTTTTAAGGCTCCTTAGTAAGAAAAGGAATCTGTTTCAACTTTCATGGGGATTTTGTTCCCACTGAGATGTTCTTTCCGTCTTTTTTTTTTTTTTAAACCACCTAAAGCTGTTTCCATATTTGCCTCTTATGCTTAACAAACATCTGACTATTCTATAATAGCAGTGTGCGGAGGGCAATCACAGATTCAAATTAATCCAGAACGGTTACCGTCTATATTCTCCAAAATCAGGAATAAAAGTAGCCTTTTCAGATTTGAAAGGCTAAATTGAAATTGGGTTTGGTGATTTGAAGCTTAGACAGAGTGTCCCTTTAAAAGTTTTTTCTTTTTAAAAGAAGTTTCTGAGTTGAAAAATAAGTGTGGGCATGAGAGAAATGATACCGCTTAACATAAATGGCATGTTGATTTACCAATTTTATCTTACGCATTGCATTTTTTTTAAACATTTGACTGACATAGATGCTTCTAGAAGTGACTTCTTGTGCTCCACAACATATTTGGCTGGAAGGGTGGAGAGGGGCCAACAACATAATTAATACTCAGTCCCCACCTTTGCCCCCTGAAACGGCTGTAAAGCTTCATTGAAAAGGCCCACTGTTCTGGTTTTGAATGGCAATTTTCTCCACCCATTTGAGACCACTTACAAGAAGGTGGCTTTTGTGCTCAAAGATGTCTGTAGTTTTGTTTCTCTCCTCAGACTATTCTTTTATTTCTATATCCTAGAAGTAACTTGGATTCATTTTTCTCTTTCTCTTTTATTTATTTTTTTGGAAGCTTTTTATAACTTAAAAAATCAGTTATTCAGGGGAATATATGTCAAGGAAATCTATACATAGTACTTTCTGAAAATTTTAAAATTTAAAACCAGATTCCATCCATGGACTAAGGCTTTGAAGGCTATCTTTTTAACATGGTTCTGTACTATAACCTAGAATTATTCTTGTTTTTTAAATGGTAGAATTTCATTGCAAAATCACCCTCGGCTGATGCACCGTTCTTTCATGCCGATTCATGTTCAAACGCAGTAATTCCCATTACGTATGAGTGTTTAGATTGATTCTAATCCCAGCTCTGCTGCTTGATAGATTGTTGACCTTGGACAAGTGAT
Source organism: Lepilemur ruficaudatus (assembly GCA_963574885.1). Lineage (NCBI taxonomy): Eukaryota > Metazoa > Chordata > Mammalia > Primates > Lepilemuridae > Lepilemur > Lepilemur ruficaudatus. The sequence goes on from CAUYRT010024598.1 coordinate 25,555, forward strand.
TTAATCTCTCAACAAATCAATATCCTCATCTTTAAATGAAAATTATAGTACCTTCATCATGGGGTCTTGTGGAGATGGAGTGAGTTAATATATTTAAAGTGCTTATTAGTGTACTTGGTACATAGAGAACATCTAATTAACGGTATTTGTTCTCTTATTCACATTATCTCTTTCAACATTGACTAGATAATGGCCATATATATATCCTAAGGTAATTTAATCCCTTTGTCAGTAAATACTTCACCTAGTCTTTTATTTTCCATTTCTTATTTTTTTTTCTTTTTCTGACCACATTTCATGAATTTGGTCTCATGACAAATTCTCCATGTATCACTGATGGTGAAGACGGCAACGTGTGCCCCATTCCGCTTTCTGCTTGAACGTATACTTTTCCTCGGTCAAATTTATTTGTGCTGTCTCAGCATTGTATTTGAAACACTCATGGGCCATGGCTTTTTGGTCTCTGAGATTATTTCACAGAGATAATCTAGAACACGTAGGAAACTTAAGAGACCGCCTTGTCCAATTCCTCATTTAAGAAATTAGAACACTAAGCCCTAGAGTGGTTAAAATGTTACACCGAAGGTCACACTTCAGATGGATACTCAGACCTCCAGAGTCTTCATCTTATGTTCTTAACACCAGTACCCGATCAACTCCTGTCCAGAAAATGATAATCACCTGCTTATCTTTCCCCCAAAGAGGGTGGTGACTCCTCCCTAATAATCTTTTTGGTAGGACTATCTTGTATTTTTACTTATGTTTACACAAATGCCTTGAACATAATAGACCTTTAGTATATATTTCATGAATGAATGTATCATCTTTGTGGACCTATAGATCCACAAAGTTGTGGACATATAAATAATAAAACGTAACATTTTTCTAAACCCTTTCTATGTGCCCAATACTATTCTAAGTGCTTTACATATATTATCTCTTTTAATCCTTACAACAACCGTATGAAATAGGTGCTATTATTATCCTCATTTTCCAGAGGTTAGGTAATTGCCAAGTCTTATCATCAGCATTTGTTGGAGTCAGGATTCATAGCCAAGCATTCTGACCTCACAGCTGGTGTTTTTAATTCCCTGTTTACTGCTGTTCAAATACCCCATCCAATGAGGGCATTAAAGGGCGAGCATTCTGAGCTGGACACCAATTCTGTTAGCTTGTATTTTTCCATAGCGTTAAAAGTGAGTTCACCAGGGTCCATTTATGTAGGTTAACACCAATTACATCAAATAAAGCAGCTTTTAGGCAGGTAGTGAAATAAGGTAAAATGAGAAGTCTCTGGCATTTGCTTTTTTTTTAAGTTAGGAAAGAATTTAAACTATGAAATAATTTTGTTCAGATACAAGGGATTTCTAAGGCTGAAGAATTAAATTCCTTAAGTGATTAACCTGGCTTTGCTCTGCCTATTTCAAATTCAATTATAGGATATAATAAACAGGGTCACATTTATTCACTAGTGTTGGAATATGTTTAAATCAGGACTCATTTTATGATACATATGATTTTCACGTCTTATATGGTAGTTCTAGACAGAGAGGATGCCAGAGGAAAGACAGATCCCCGAGAGGGATGAAGAGGGGGAGAGGCCACTTGATTAGAGCCCCTGCCAGCTCTAGCCTTTAACCATGTCCTTCCCTTAGCTCTCTCATTGCTCATGTCTACCAAGAGTAAAAGTTTAGATGGCTCGCCAGTATCCCACAATAATTTTTCCTAATTGCAATTAAACCTATGCATTAGTTTGAATTCATCAGCAACATGCCTCTAATGCCTGGTCTTAGATGAGAAAGGAAAAAGGCATTTTTTCGTGTGCTCCTTGTTTGGAAAGCATAGGTGAATTTCCCCTGAGTAAAGATACCACTCAGCCTGCGAGTATCTTAATGTAACTCAGCCCAGGATACAGTCCTATCATGTTAACTAAAAGCTCCTAAAGATCTTAAAACTCATGCCAGACTTCGGGTAATTATATTTCAACAGAGGAATGAGACTTAAACACAAAAGTCATTGTGGATGAAGATTATACCCTTTTTGTCAGTCTCATAATTATATGTGCCTATTCTTGATAGATTTTTATACAGCTAGAAGAGAATTTCAAGAAAACCTTCCCTAACCCCTTGTTTTATAGAGGAGGCACTTAAAGTTTCAGATCAGATAATGTTTCTAAAGTCCTATAGCTATTTAGGAGCAGAGTGATGACTAATTATGATGATTAATATAAGGCTTTTTTAGAACTTACTATGTACTAGGCACTGTATAATATGCCATTTCTCTGAGTTGTTTAATTTCATCCTTACAACCAAGCTGTGCACTTAAGAGTTTACTGATGAGTAAACTGAGGTTGAGAGAGGTTAAGAGGCCTAGAGGTCACGCCCAGCAAGAGGCAGATTGGAGATTTAGATACTGGTCCCTTTATGACCACAGCTAATGGCTCAGCCCAATAAATGGCAATGATTCTGAAGCCAGGGTCCTTTCTGCTTGTAGAAGAGTTTCTGATTAGCAAGACAGGTTCCTCATTTTGACTGTGAATCAGACTTTCCAGTCTAATCTTCTGTGGAAGAGGTTGAGCAATGTAATATGTTGCAAATGGAAATAAAAGTTTAAATGCTAATTTGAAAGAGGGCCTTTTATTACAATGGAGTGAAAACAGATGGTGGTAAATAGAGAGCCTTTGGCCTGGGTGCAAGACCAAGCACTCATCAGACTTGGATTTGTGAACATGCAACTTAACAACATGATTTGCTTGTTATTACCCTACAGTGTCATCCCTCACGAGCGGAGAATATTAACCATACTGCAGTGGCTCAGCCTGCCAGATAACGAGAGGTATTTGTTTTCCTCTGTCTTTCTTCTTTCTTCGGTACATTTCTATCTCAGGTTAGAATTGGGTGAAATACTAGATAGACTATGAAATAAAAATTCAGCCAAGGTTTGGTATTAACAGTTTTGTCGTGCTTGGCCTTAAGCGTTACCTCCCTAAGAAGGATACAATGGATTTTGGTTACTGGGGACCTGTATTACTGCAGCTGTTAATCCTGGACACTGCAGCAGAGCTGAAGAGAGTTTCTGGCTTTGATAAATAAACTAGCAGCATTCCAAGGAATGCGGAAACATTAAGACTGACTCTTCAATGGAGTTGGTTGTTCTTTCAGGCTGTAGATTGTGGGATGCATGTGATCATCACGGGCTATATTATGTTGGGGATCAAAGATCAACACTTATGTGCATATGTAGTAGTAACATTCATCAGGCATTGGGCAGGTAGGAGCGGGGCAGAGGGGATGGATATATTCACACCTGATGGGTGTAGTGCCCACCGTCTGGGGGACGGACACACTTGAAACTCTGACTCGGGCAGGGCAAAGGCAATATATGTAACCTAAACATTTGTACCCCTGTAATATTCTGAAATAAAAAAGAAAAAAAAAGACCTGAGCACATGTTCAAATTTTTCTGGGGGGCACTTTTGATTCCTGAAGGTGGTACCAGGCAGTTACCACAGTGGGGGTGGTCTGGTGGGTGGTGGACAAGGAAGCAATAGAAAAAAAAAAGTTTTGCATGCTAATACTAACAGTGGTTGAGAGATTAATTAAATTTGAGAGTTTTTTTAAGTGTAGGGATATTTGATACTTTTTGTTGTGTGTGATTTGGGGGAGATTCTGAATCTTCCAATTTTCCCGTAGGCCATCAGTCTATGCCTTCTATTCTGAACAACCTGATTTCTCTGGACACAAATATGGCCCTTTTGGCCCTGAGGTTAGTAGCTTGTCATCTGCTTGAGAAGAACCTGTGTTCCTGGGCTACCTGATCTACTGACCTGATTTCAGGATTTGCAAAACGTCTTTGGGGGTGTTCATATCTACAAGGTTTATACGTAATCAAATTAACTACATGTCTAAAAACTTAAAAACAAATTTTTAAACATACCTATTTCTCTTACAGGAACTTCATTTCAGATTGCTTTGATATTTAAACATACCCTAACTTGGTGTTAATGGGAAAAGGGGTGTGTTTCAGCCCTGTGGGCGTCAGTCATGAGGTGAAGGAACAGGAAAGGCTGGCATTTGTCATCATTGGGATAGGAGTGGAAAGGAATCTTGAGATGAAACCTACAATATAAAACACTGCAACTGAATTTCAGCATTCTTAAAATGACTATGGCATTCAGAAAGGGTAGTGAGCTAAGTGGCTCCGATAGCCTTGGCAGGTACAATCAATCTGGCATATGTTATATTATTGAATACTTTTTTATTTAACAAATTTTGGCATAGGTATATATACTGTGAGACCATCACCACACTCAAGGATGTGAACATATTCATCACCCTGAAAAATGAAGTGAATTCTTAACTGAGAGGAAAACATACTGCTTGCTGAGTGAATCTGGTTAGCAGAGCAGTGTGACACATTTTTATCAAACACGCAGCCATTATAGTGGAAGACAACCTGTTTGTACGGTAGTATCCAGTATAACTGCAAATTCAGAAGGTGGGAAAGGGATGGCTGTGTTTTATTATGTCCCTTTTTCATCTAGGATGGAAATCGTCCCAACATTTCAGCATAAATCATTTTAAAATATGATAGAGTTTGCAAATCTAAACTTTTTAATATTGTAAATGCTTTCCATCTCCATTTCTTAATAGGATGGTGAGGTCTCCATTAATATAATAAAACTTGATTTTAGCTGAGAAATTATTTTAAAAACTCTTTGTTGGTGAAAATTGCTTCCTCTCTCTAATAGCCTTTGACAACACTGTTGACTATAATTAAGTTCACTGTGTTCACCATAAGGATGACTTGGAGATTCAGATAAATGTATCTTGGTTTAAGTATTTTTGAACAAATTGCTGCATGTCTAAACAAAGGCAGTAGATACCAAAGAGTCGTAAGTATTTCTGAATGCTCTGACATCAATTCATACTATACTTTACAATTCATGTCTATACTTTTTAAGCACTAGAAACTAATGGCTGTCTAAAACCATGCTTAGTTTGTCTTAAGTCATTGAAGTCATACAGATCTGAAGCTCTTTTTCTATCCCTGTGATATTTAACCAGCGTTGAATGATTATGAAACACAAATGATAAAATGAGATAAACATATGCATACATGAAACACGAATCTTATTTTGTCACGAAAAAAAAAAAAAAAAAGCAAGAGTGGCTGTTTTATCTTTAGGATGATTTCTTTGAGATTAATCTAAAGTGAACAAAAGGAATGACATTTTATTAAAATGTTAAAACAAAGCAACTAAGCAGTTCCATGTGCCCTACTTAAAAATTTGTCTTGTCTTGGATAATAATATTCCTTAAAAGACTCTGTGGGGTAGGCAAAACAGGGATTGATATAGCCCTTCTTTTAAAAGTAAAAGGCTAGTACTTTTGCTTGGCTGTAATGGGAGAATGTGAAGATAGAACCTCAGAACTTCTGACTTCCAGACCATGTTTTTTTCTTTTTTTCCCATGGAACCATTTAACCCTCCGTCAGTCCAGGGGGTAAGCAAAGTGGTCAGTTAATAACCATATTCAAATCACACGGAACATTTTCTTTATGACAGAAGTTGGCTTTTAACAATACAAATGAGGTATAACTCATCTCATACCTTAAAAATTATGTGGCTTAACCATAAATGTTCTTTATCCATGAACTTCTTTGGTTTTCTAATACGTGTGGTTTAGTTACAATTACCTACTTGAAAGTGTATGTATATGTGTTTTAAGTGAAAAGCAACAAGTTTTTTTTTTTTTTTTGGTATTGAGCAATAAATACTTGAAGCATGATTCAGGGTAATTTAATTTACTGTAATAATTTTTCAATGCCTAAGGTTGCTCATAAATATATAAACGGATTTTTCTTACAGTACTTTTGAATTAAGAGCTGGAGGTATTCATGTTATGTTCTTTTTACTATTACTACTTCTTGAAACTGGTGTATTCTCATATATATACTGGGTAAACATTCTTAATTGGATGCCTTGGAGTGTACTTTGATAATTGTAGCCTGATGATCTGGTTACTTTCTTCTCATAAGGCAAGGGATATTTTCAGATTTCAACTATTTCTCATCTGTTTTTCGGGATCTTACTTTAACTGAAAGTAAAAAAAAAAACAGTTTATACTTTTAAAACACTAGACCAAAGCAAGTTAGTAAGTCAGTAAATCAGCAAAACCTCTTTTAAATCATAGAATAATTGGTTTTTATACCTTTATATCCTAAATCTACCTATATATCATCATATGCCTTTATTATGCACAAAAAGATTATACATACTAGCTGAAAGTTTATTTAAAACTCTGTAACATGTTATCTTTTACATATAATGAGAAAATAACTTGCATTTGAAATTCAGTTGAAATGATTCTAACTGGCAAAATGCTGTATGCTACAAGGAGATGAATTCAGTTGAAATTTATGCTTTATTTTCTTAATACTTAAGTACTCTTCTTTTCAGGTTGATTCTGCAAGGCTATTAATTGAGATGACCAAACATTCAGCTAATAGCTTCTATAAATGGGGTGTTGCTCCTGGTTTCATAGTGTAATGGTGAATGTTCAAAAATATGCTTGCTTTTTATTATTGGCGCAATCTTTTTCTCTTTGACCGTCTATGCTTTCTCTGTGACCCCTTGTTTGGCTGCTCTTCCAGGCCTAGAGGCAGAGCTTTGGCTGGCTACTCCCTACCTTCAGATGGCAAAGTATCCTTCTGAAACGTAGGGAAATTTGCCCCTCTCCCTCCCATTCTTTTAATAACCTCAGGCTAAAACTTCTAAATTCAGGCTAAAGTATGGCTGGTCAGTGAAAACTTAGCTTTCATCTACCTCTAACATTTGAAGAAGGAAATACATGCAATATAATCACTGGATGAAAACTCGGTTTGACTAAACCCCACTCTCCTACTGCTCCTCTAACCTGCTGCAAACGGAAGGGCTCACCTTTGGAGTCTTCGGAATGTTGAAATCTCTTGCAAATGGCCTAGAGTTTGATGGGCAGACTTGAGTGCTATAAGAATATATTCGGTGACCATGAAATGGAAAACCCTCTTTTCCTTTTGCTGCTCTTCTCATGGACATTTGCCTAAAACTAGAAGCATTAAAAAAAAAATCCCAACAAACAAAACCAAAGCCTTTGGGGCTGTGTCTTTTGATCGCTCTGCTGGAGAGACAGGATGAGACAGAAGTAGAAGTGCCTTTGCCGTCGCTTGCCCTGGAAACAGTGAAATCGCATGGCAGATGTTCTCCTTCTCGGATACACTAACATTGTTCCTCCTCCTGCCCCTTCCTGCATATGAATGGCTCTTGGAACGGTCCTACTGAGGAGAAAAGTCAGTTAGGTAGACAGCAGGGCTTGCTGCTTTAATTCACCTTTGCACCATCAGCAAATCAGGGGCCTGTTTTTCTCCAGCATTTGGAAATCCCAAAAAGTTATCTTCGGTTTTGTCTATCACTCTCTGGATTTTCAAAACAAAACGTATATCACTGCAACTCCCCCCACAAAAGGGGGTTTCTGATAGCAAGAGTGTAAGTAGACTCTTTCTTGATCTGTATACTGAGATGAAGAGATCTTGATGACTTTTTACATTTTACCTAATTTTAAAAAAGAATTTGTCTTAGAGTGCCTCTATAATGGAAACCTCAATTGTTAGTGAGCAGTTCTCTCTCCTGCTAAAAGACCTGATTTATGGAAGTACATTGACTTGGAGGTACATGACTAAGGAGGATTGCTTATTATTTATGTTTCCTTCCATCCTTGATTTTTACATTTTTTGCCTGATCCTTTTCAGGGAAGGTGACAGTTGCTTTGCTATGTTTGGTGGTGTGACCAGATATTCATCAGATTCTAGATTGGAATCAATTTCTCAAACCTTGTTGTCATCTTGATATGACCAAGTGACTAGTATTTTGTTTAGTTTTAAGCTAGTACTTTATAAATGGAGAGCTTTTCATAACCAAGGACTGGTCTTGCCCTAGTGCAAGAGTTATGGAATGCAGAGCTTGTCTAATGTCACCTTCAGATATATCCACACATAGGCTCCTCAGCCAAAAGAATTTTCTTAAATTGTATTCTTGTTCTCAGTGAAGAGGCTATTTCAACAGCATCAGGATCAATTTGGGAGGCTTCTCTCTGTGGAGTTCCCTGAATCATCGTTCCAATTTTTTTCTCACTTAAGGAGCCTTATTAAGTTTCCTAACTAAGACTCTGCTGACCCCATTCGGGAAAGTGTGAGCTTTATTATCTGACCCAGAGGGACAGACGACTTCTGAGTCCAGCCATCTCTCTCCGCCAGTACAGGAGAGTAGTTATGGCTCCCCTCTTACTCCGGCTAAGAGACCTAAGAGGAAAGTTGCCCCTAAGAGGAGACAGGACAGACCAGTTGCTCCTCCAAAGAAAAGAAGAAGAAAATTACATAGGATGGATCAGTACGCTGCGGAAACTCGCCAGGACAAAGTAAGTTTATCTGTTGTTCCAAAGCTGTGTGGCGGGCAGTTCTGAGTGGAAGGTTTCCTTCAGTGCCTTGGTTTGAGAACCAGCTGAATTAAATCTTTGAAAAACTCTGGTGCATCGTCCTTAGCTTTGAGTCCAGAAGAATCTGGTACTTCAGAGGTTAACACTTATGTGAAGACTTCCTGAACTTTCAGCATGACAGAAAAAAAAAAGGAGAAGAAATCTTTTAGTTTTTTAAAAGTTAGTTTCCCTAAAACTAGTATTAACATTTAGGCTTATGTGAACATTGAGAAGGCTATCGGTTTTGCTTGTACATATTCACAGAATCAGTCACAATGGTTTGTGGCCCTGGTTCTTGAAAACAACCCTGCAAGGTAAAAGGGGAAGTCCTCAAGGACAGTGTAGATTAGACCTCAGTGGAAAGTTGGCTTAGATTAGTGGTTTGTACCCTCAGAGATCCGAAAAGGTCTTAGGCTATAAAGAAGGGAATAGCTGAGATAGAAAGAAAAAGAAAACAATGGACAGTTCGAGTTGTGTTAGTCTTACGGTGATATGAGTAATATCAACTCTTTCCAGTACATTCAGAAGTGCCTATGAGTTGTTACTTCTGCTGAAATCTTCAAATACTCCTGAGGCAGTATCTTATTTCTGATTGTCTGAGCCACTCAGTAAGAAGTAGGTTCTGGATTTTACCTGAGTTATCCTGCTGAGTAAAGGAAAATAAGTCATTGCCAAGGATCAACATATGTTGTGCATTGGCGGTTTTTTTTTTTTTGTCTAGACAAAGATCTTAGAGGAGAGCATGATTTTCTCAGAAGCAAATGCCACTTAGCCCTATATCTGTTCATCTCTTCAGATTATACTGCACATTTCTTTCTGAAACTTTCAATTGTGACTTACTCCTTGGGACAGGATTTGAAATACTCCTGCCATGAAGAAAAAAAAAGTTTACACGTGATTTTACTGATGAAATGATATGAGGAAAGGTCTTGATTCACCCGAGAAGATGCTAATGGAAGATAATATTATATGTCTGAGGAAAAATGATATTCAGATCCCTTCTGTTCTTATCTTAGTCATTTTGGGTGTATATATGTGATTGTTAGTTAAGCTGTAACATTCATCTAAAGATACTTCCTGTATATTTCTATTCTTGGTCTGATGAGAAGTTTCTGAAACATCTTTCCTTTGCATAGTTAAAGATGAGAGGGAGTGGGAAGGCTTCTAGGATGTGGGAGCTTTCATGTTGTTAGAAACTCCCATTTGAAGCAAGAAAATGAGAGACAGATGATGTTTCTTAGGCTTTGGAAATGTTCTTCAGAGAACTGCTTTTTCGTATTTTGCTAGACTAAATGAGAAACCTAGAAAAAACTCAGAAGTTTGCTTCTCTTTAAGTTAGGACTCTTGCAGATTCCCATTTCCCTCAACATCAGCTTGAAAGAAACCAAACAGAGAAGCAGTAGCTTGTTTCTTAGAATAGATTCTTCTGTTAAGAATCTAGTCTCTCAAAAATTGGCAGTTAAATTATTTGGAATGAGATGAAGCTCATTGTGTTAATGATATTCTAATTTATTATCCAGTGGAGGGTTATGATTTTAACCTCAGAACTGCTTTTTGGTTCACTTAGCCCTTGTCTTCTTGCCATGCCTCAAAACCTAATGGGATTTCACTCAGGGAACTGTCCATCTGACTTTCTGCTCACTCTCAAAACTCTTGGATTTAAAGGATGTTGTTACATTTTAGAAAGTCCATTTTATCTCTGAAATAAGAGATTCCCTTAATAAATATCTTTGATATTTTTATATCAAACAATCTTTAAAGGGATTGGACGAGGAGAGGTTTCAATTCTCTTGAAAGAATAAAGGAATAAAATGCTTGGACCAGATTTCCTTTAAGATTGACAGGCAAATCTTCCCAGACAAATCTCTGCCTCTAGGCCTGAAATTTTCCTTCCAAAATGTTCTAGGGGTAGAAGATCTATGAGCAGCTGAAAGTGGGGGGAAATCCCTGCAGAGACTAACTTGCTCCTTTTTCCAGATGACAAATCCTCTGAGGGAAATTGACAAAACTGTGGGGCAATTAATGGATGGACTGAAACAACTAAAGCTGCATCGGTGTGTCAATGTCATCTTTGTTGGAGACCATGGTAAAGCTTTATTTTTCCTTTGCTAATAGGATAGATAATGTTTCTGATAGCATTGAGGAAAGGAGCCCTTGTACTCAGAATCCAAGATTCAATTCTTAACCCCCTTCCTCTCTTCTTTAAGATGAGAGAAGAAATCAAACCATGATTCAAAAGTATGAGATGACCTGAGACGACCCTGGGTTCATTTTGATCAAAAGCAGGAACTTCCTATATTTTTCTATTCTTTGCAGGAAAAAGCCTTTCCACAAAAATCTGTCTCTTGTTAAAGTGTTGCTGACAATTTTCTGGTGAAATTAATAGCTTCTTCTGTGAATGTGATGTATCGGGTGATAATCCCTCATCCCTTCCAGCCATATCCTCAAAAGGAGCCCACAGAGTTTATGTGTAAAAGTCAAATCGTTTCCCTGAATTCACTGAGACCAAATCCAGAGGGCCCTGATGCAATACAGAAGACTGTTAAAGAGAGGAAGAAGTAGTTTAGGAAGCGTTTTTCTAAATCACTTTATAAAGTAAAAAAATTCGTGACCACTTCTTAGAAGTGATCAAGAGCATCATAAACACTATTGGTTACAGGGCTGGGTGATGGAGGGAAGGGGAAGCTTGGAGATATACATACTAAGTTCTAGGGAGTGCATTCTGCATTCCAGAGCTGTCAAATTGAAATACTGATTTTGGAATTTGGGGTGGTCCCGTTCTAGTAGAGCTTGAAAGATGAAAATTGGTTGACTCTTTGGCAGTTCTGTTAAAAATATCAGGCAAATCTCCCTAGTCAAAGCTCTGCTCTGGGCCTGAAGTTCTTTCTAGGATGTTCTAGAAGATCTATGAGAAACTAGGAAAAAAGAAAAGCTGTGGGGACTTTCTTCCCCGAGGGGATTAAATGTAATCCTCTCATGTTCCACGAGTTTGGCTTGGTGGAAAGCTTACAGACAGGGCAGAGGGTTTGGAACATGTGTCTAAACTGTTTCAGTTTAAGTTGCCCAGAAGTGTCAAGAGCCTTTGCTGCCATGCTGCAGCCTGACTTGAAAGAAGTAGATGGGCCTCAATGAGTCACATGCTCAAGCATCGTACAGGTCATGGATAGATTAAAACCTTGGCTTCTCAGTGTGTAGGCTTCTCAGATGAGTAGATCCATTTAGTTTCAGAGAGCTGCAGCATCTCTTTCTTAAAAGGTAGTATGGCCTAGTGTTTCAGGGCATGCATGGGCTTTGGGGTCAGAATGAGTTTTAGTGGAGTTCAAATTGCGTTGTGCCACTCAAGTGCTGTATGACACTGTACACCTCATGTGGCCTCTCCAAGTCTCAGTTTCCTCATTTGTCGAATGACAACACTACCACCACCTACACAAAGTTAGTCTGGAGGATGAAGGGTATTGATGTGTGAGGAGCACTTAGCACAGTGCCTGATGGTCTTTGAAAGCAAGGAAGATTGCTCACCATTGGGGTGGCATAAGTGACTTCCTAAAAATGTAACAAATAGAAGGTCCTGCTAGTTTTCCATTAATATGTATTTGGAGACTTTCTTTTACTGGGCATCTAGCATTGCACTAGAACATAGTAGCTGTTTGTTGCTTTTATTTTTCTTCCTAAATTTTGGAAGAAAAGGCTTAAATGTTAAAAGGCAAAATGTATAACCCTTATGTTATGTTGAGTTATGTTTTGTCTCTCTTCATTCCAATCTGTATTAAGAGCTAAGGACAGGGTGGGGGTGGGTCGTCTGAATCTGTGACCCCAGGAAGTGATAATTTGAATTTTACCAGATCTGAGTCACTCTGGGTTATATTTCTTTATTCCAAAACCTTAGGAGATCCTTTATAGGATCACTTATTTGCCCTCTTAGAGAATGTTTGTATACTGGGTTGTGCAAAGCAATAAATATATTAAACCTTTATAGTTCCATGTCATCCCATAAATTGCAAAATTGACGATAAAGGTCTCCACTAGCCTCCATAGTCTATGGAGATTTGACTTTTTAAAAAAAAATTTTTTTTAAATATTGATCAAAAAATTTTACTTGTTGAGGGGAAGCAAACAAATCTTAGGGTTGGGGAGGAATGCTTGTTGGTTAAAAAATATTCTCTACCTAGACATTTCTGTGCTTTGAGTTGCTAGCTTTCAGTTCTGACTAACTACATTGTTTACAACTTACTTTCAGTGCTATTTTTCAGTCTGGGTGGTCACTGAAACTGACATTTTTCTTTCTCATCTCCTGTTGCCAGTATTGTTTTGTCAGTAACATCCAAGGCCACCAGTGGAGACAGAGTGAGGGCTGGTGATTATGTGCTCAAGACAGGAGATATATTAGAGAGTTGGACAATGGCATTTTGTAAAAGAGACATAAAACTGTATATTTCACTTATTTATACCACCCCCAGCTGGGAAGAGTTTGAAGCAATCTAGAATTTTTTTTCTTTTAAAAGAATATATTTTTTTCAGAAGGACTGTGTAAATAGTATTTTTTTTTTAAAAATCATAATTACATTCTTTGTCTTGCTGTTCTGGCTGAAAGACTTAAAACGATAATTGAGATGATACATTTTCAACCTTCTAGTGCTTGCAAGATGATATAGCTAAATCATAGTCTAGCAGAAAGATTATATATAAAGAAGCATTAAATAATTTTAACTCAAGTTTAAAAATCTCAAAAGTGAGGTTTCCTCTTGATCTCTAGAAGAGGTTTTCCTACATTTTCTTCCAGAATTTTGATGGTTTCATGTCTTACATTTAAATCTTTTATTCATCTTGAATTAATTTTTATATATGACAGGAGATAGGGGTCCTGTTTCATTCTTCTGCATGTGGCTATCCAGTTCTCCCAGCACCATTTATTGAATAAGACTTCCTTTTCCCAGTGCATGGTGTTGTTGAAGATTAGTTAGTTATAGGTAGATGGTTTTATTTCTGGGTTTTCTATTCTGTTCCATTGGTTCATCTCTATTTTTATACCAACCAGTACTATGCTGTTTTGGTTACTATAGCCTTGTAGCATAAGTTGAAGTCTGGTAATATGATGCCTCAAGATTTGTTCTTTTTGGCCAAAGATTGCTTTGGCTATTCAGGCTCCCCCCCCATTAAATTGTTAAAAACTAATGAAAGAGATGTCTGCATGTTATCTTTAGCATCTGTGTTAAGATTTTAATTTTGATACTGCCTGTTAAATTATATGGTTTAATTTTATATTTAATAATGCAAATATTAATGCTTATTTTCCCCTTCTCACAGGAATGGAAGATGTCACATGTGATAGAACTGAGTTCTTGAGCAATTACCTGACTAATGTGGATGATATTACTTTAGTGCCTGGAACTCTAGGAAGAATTCGCTCCAAATTTAGCAATAATGCTAAATGTAAGTTGATTCTTAAAATATTGAGTTGTTAGAGTGATAATACAGTGGAATTGGTAAGGGCTTGTTTTCTAAAGCTGAAATATTTGAGTAAAAATTCTAGATCTGCTACTGCTTAACTGAGTGACTTTAAATAAGTCATTTAAATGCTAAGCCTCAGTTTTTTCACTTGAAAAAATGGGGATGATAACTAACAGTAGCTATCTCATAGGGCTGTTGTGGAAATAAATCCACATATATTGCTCAGAGCGGATCCTGGCGCATAGTAGCACTATATAAATATTTGCTCTTGTTTTTATCTTGTGGAAATTACACTTAATTTTAAGCATGTTTATAACCATAAACTTCTGTTTATAAGAGAAGAATTTTTCAACAAGAAGTTCAGGCTCGCACTTTAGCTGAAACTAGAGGGTCTATGACAAGGTTGGCAGAACCACATTTGGACCCTGGGGGTTCCTAGGAACCTTGTGGAAGGAGGGTTTTCCCCTTTGTAAAAGTGGGATTAGCAGAACCTGGGAGGAAAAAATATTCAGCTCTTGGGAAGTGGCAGCTGTTTTGAAAGATTAGAAATAAACAGGAATAATCGTGTCACTTGCGTTTTACATGTTCAGGTTATGGTATGCCACTGATAAGAACTTTAGTTTGTGGACTAATGATTTTTATAGGCTCCTCACCTAGCTTTTGAGAAGTCCGTAGTTTTATTGGGGACATGCTGTATTTTGGAAAAAAGTGTTCCTTTGAGTTTTTAGCCTTGAGAATAAGAAACCATTGACACTAACCTCAAAGCTTTGGAAAATTAAGTTTTTCCCAAGTTACGTTCCTGAGTCAACACAAATGGGAACTGTTCCAAGGTCAGCTCCAGGCAACGTTGTGAAATAAACAGAATGTGGGTGTTTCTGCCTTCTCTTCTCTATGCCTTTCCTGTCTTCTGTGTCCTCCTTCTCTGCCTGCTTGAGATAGGCAGACCTTCCCCACAGACTGCATGCAGTTATCATGGTACCTCTCAAATTTAGTGTTTGTATTTTAGGGCTATACAAGAAAGATTTTGCCTATTTTGAAAGGTATTTATGACATCAGTAAATGTAATAGGGAGATTATTTTGGGGGGAAGAAGAACCTTCCCAAGGCCCATGAAATAATAACTACGAATAATGAAATATTTTGTACTTTGCAAAACACTTTACAATGTGATTTCATTTTGTGGGAGACAGTAGAGTGGGGTGGTGAAGGACAGAGGTGTCTGGGTTTAAATCCCAGCTCTGCCAGGGGCTCCCTGTGTGATGTTAGATAAGCTACTTAAACAGTCTGTATTTCAGCTTCCTCACCTGTAAAATAAGGATTGTTGGGAAGGCTAAATGAGAGATTGTGAGAGATACAACTTAGATCAATGTTTAGCACTTAGTCAAAGCTATATATATACTAGCTATGAAGATGTCTTGGTCACATCACTATTTCAGTTATGTATATAATATTTACATGTATACACAATCTTATTTAATCCTTTTAATAGCCATGTGTGATAAGTATTATTATCCACTTTGTAGACAATAAAAATCAGGGCTCAAAGAAGGGTAAAGGAATTGGCTTGGAGGATGACAGTAAGTGGCAGACCTGGGATTTGAACCCAGATTTGCTGATTCTGAACCACACCCCTTTCCTTACACCAAATGGGGACTGTTAGCATGAAAGAAAGGACTAAGTTCTTCAGAACTGAACAGCTGGTGTCCAGAAAATGGACTCGGGCATTTGCTATTTTATAGTAATCCTCTGGAATTTATTTGAGTACATGCTATTTATTTATCTTCATTATCAAAGAACATGAACTTTGTTTGTTCCCTCGGAAGACTGTGGTTTATGAGGCCACAGAGTGTAGAGGCTCAAGGCACAGCTTGCTCAGTCAGTTTGGTCCCAGTGTGCCAGCTCCTCTACCTTCTGAATACCACTGGCTTGATGAAGATTCTGACAGCATTTACCTCCCATGGTTGTGAAGAACCAGAGAGAAAGTGCCTGCAAAGCTCTTAGAGAGAGACAGGTGTATGGTATGGATTCAATTTGGGTTAACCATTACTGCTACCGTTATTACTCATTCACTTTCTGGTGAAAGGTATAATTAAAATTTAAGCCCAGTGGAATCCCCATTTTAGCTTTGGATTTCAAGCTTTAGAACTAAGATTCCGAAAATAGGCTTTGGAGTGTGTCTATTTATACCCTAAGAGGCACTATTATTCATGCATTTTTAACAAATACGAACAAATATTTATTAATATGTTATTAATAAATGTGTACTGAGGGTCTACGATGCACCAGTCACCAGGGATATAGCTGCACATGATAGCAACAAGGCCTGTTCTGCTGACATTCATATTCTGGGAAGGACTGCATCGTAACAGACGGTATCTCTTCTGAACACTATTCTCCTTTTCTACTGATTCTGTAATGACATACTGAAACACATTTTTTGAAAACAAAACAAAATCCCAACAACCTACAATCTCTTCTTTCTCCCTACACTCCCCTAAAAGGGGACCCTCAGATAATATAATTGTGTCCACAGTTTGTGCATAGGCATCATTTACATAGTTTTGCTTTTAGCTAGTTCAGAGTATTGACGAAAATATCATTTAATGCTGCCCATGAAAATAAAAGAGGTCCACACACGTGTGTGTTTATGGCTGGAGAGGAGTGGCTACCTATGTAATTAGACCCATGATATTACTAAGGAAACAGAACTCTGTTTAAAAAAATAACTCAATGGATTAGAAGATTCGTCTTAAAGTGGATGATGACCTGTTTCAGAGATCTGCAGATAAATAGGAAGTTACTTAAAAGCTCCAAATGCCCAGTTTAGCTCCTGAGGTTAAATTGCAAATAAACTAAGTCTCCAGAGGAACCATTTGGGGGAACTTGAAGAAGCAGTTTACCTAGCAGTGTCCTGGTGCTATGGAAGGAAACATTCCCTTTAGAAGAGGAGACTTGAATCTAGTGGGGAAGTTTACTACAGTATTTATTTCTCTCGTTTAACTGCACTTCAGTTACCAAATGCTAAATACCTGCACACAATTGCAAACAGAACACTACAGTGATAGTCCTTCTGGGGGTGGTGGAAGAAAGAATTGAGTATCTTGGAGCAAAAATGATTTCTCTCAGTGATTATTGTTCTCTCTTTTGAAATCTTTCTCCTTCTGTCTTTGAACAGATGACCCTAAAGCCATTATTGCTAATCTCACGGTAAGTGTTGCAAGTCACCAGGCCTCTGCCCCCACCAGGCCTCTGGGCTTGCCTCCTGTGTTTGCCTCCCCTGTGGGGCAGCAGGAACATTTTCCTCACTACCCTGCCATCCCATATATTTGTTTCCTTAAGAGCTTTCAAAACTTCTGGCCTGTGGTCAGCTGCAGGCTCCCTAATGGTCTTGGCAATGATACAAATTGAGAATGTTTGATCCTCCCATTAGAACTGAAAAGTATTCATTCATGATTAAACAAATCTTTACTTTCTCTGAACCAGATCTGCCTACCACCCTGTTCCATTGTTCCTGGATGCAGAGTAGAGACCTTAAAAGCATACGAGCATATAATCTGGAAGGCCTGAACTTGTGTGCTCCTTCCTACCTTCCCACCCCCACCCTTCACTAGAAGCAGTGGGGAAAGCCCTTGGAGTTTGACTTGCTCTTAGTGATGGTCTCATTAAGTTAGGAATGTATCTTAAAATTCCTAACTCTCCTCTGATAGCCTGGCATTTCATCTCCAAAGTTATCTAATCCCCTTTGAACTTAATTGTTTGAAGCATGTATTTGATAGGGAGCAACAAATTCCATTTATTCACTAGCCAACCTTTTGCTTGGCTTAAAACCTCCTTCAACTTACTAGAGATAGAATATCTAAGACTTTTTCTAGAAGACATTCCATCTAAAGTCTTAATATCCATTTCTGTTTCAGTGTAAAAAACCAGATCAGCACTTTAAACCTTACATGAAACAGCACCTTCCCAAACGCTTGCACTATGCCAACAACAGAAGAATTGAGGATATCCATTTATTGGTGGACCGCAGGTGGCATGTTGCAAGGTAACTAGGGGATGGGCTGTCCCTGTTTCTCATCTTTACAACCACTTCTTTGGCAACTGGAAATGCTTTAAGGTCCTTCATTATCATTAAAAGAAATCTCAGCTGGAAATCTTGCTGTTTCCAAAGATTTTGTGGGCTAGATAAACAATTAGTGCCGAGACAATATATCTCTGTGTTCTGAATCTTAGTATGTCAATGTCTCTTTGTAGTCTCTCAGTGTGTGTGTGTGTGTGTGTGTGTGTGTGTGTGTGTGTGTGTGTATCACTTTCCTTTTTTGAATTTATATTCTAACCTCTATTCTTATTACTTGAGCAAATCAAAGTATCTTAGTATCTTAGCAAATCAAAAGTATCTTAGCAAATCAAAGTATCTTAGCATGCTGGGCTAATTTGGTCTCAGTTGATGAGACTTCACCTGTACCAATGTTCATAGAAGACTTCAGAAAATGTTCATCTTAAAACCTCTGTTGTTGTGAACATGTTTTATGTCACTTTAAATATTTCAGATGTTTTCCTTCTTTTGAACTACAAAAGACTCCCCAATATTGAAGAGACTATCCTTTCCTTTTTAATCTGATGTAGGACATGTCCAGAGACTTGAACCACTTCCAAACAGTTAATTATTAAAGGTTTATACATTTTCATACAAACCTGGAAGCAGCCATTTCCCACTCTCTCTTCCTCCAACGTTCTCCTTAAGAAAAGTTTTGTGAATCAGTCTGTAGCAATAATTGAACAACTGCTACATGCATTCTGCTAGATATTCTTAGTTTACAAGGGAGAGAAAATAACCAGAAAAATGTCGGTCCTCTAGGAACTTATATCAATATGGAACAATGAAAATACATAAATGTACCATGATTTTATAAGTGGGTAGAGTTAAATATGTGATATTATGAAGAGAGATGTATGAAGAACAGAAATTATTGGAATCATTTAGAATAGCTATAGGGAATCCTCATGGAAAAGCTATAGAGATGCAGCTAATTGGTTGAGTATGTTCTCCACAGCACCTTTTAGGACAGCTTGGAAGAGTTGGTGGGGTCATAGTAAGGAAACAGGAGAGTTGAGTAAGAGTTAAGCGAAAGACGAAGACAGTTGATCAAATTAGTGTGGGCCAAAGCCAGGCATGTTGATTAAGCAGTAAGTCTTTTGATTTTAACTCTCGTATTGTTGAGGTATTATGTGCAAATATCTTATTTTACCAAGCCCTAGGTACTTTTCCTAAGAGTGGAGACCCCTATGTTAGATTTCTTTGTTCTCCCTAAGCACTTTACTTCAGTGCTATTTACCTTGTAAGTATTTAGGAAATATTTGTATTAAATAGACAAGAAAGATTTTTTTGAAAAGGGCCATGTGATGCTTAGCAAAAGATATCTTCCTGTCTCAAAAAGAAAGGTCAAATGTCTTGATGTCTAGCCAGCAATGTTCCCATTTTCTATTTCTAGAGATCTTGTCTAGGTGATGCTAGGCTTTTTTAAAAAATAGATCCCTATTACTGTTAAGTTGATGACTCAATTATATCTAGTTGTATGATAATGATGGGTAAATTTGCATGCAAACATTTTTATAGAATAGAGATATCCATTCATTGATGAAACAGAACATATTTAAAAAGTGCCTCCCTAGGCATTGAACCTAGGGAGGGGTCTATAGAATTGAACCGGACACACATGGTTCTAGAGTTGAGATTCTTACAGTCTCAGAGCCAATGAAGCACAAAGGCAGAGCACCACCTGCGACAAGTGCCCTGCTTGGTGTAAACACGGATTCAACGAGGCCACCACTACTTCTGTTCACAAGCCCCCATTTATCCTGGGTGATTGACAAAGCAAAGACACTTGGAGAAATGAACAGAATCATCTTTTCATCACCATAGGAATGATGCAATTAGAGATAGGCTTTCAAAAGCCCCTTCTTAGAGATTCTTTGTAACCTGAAATTAGCATGTTATCAGAGTGAATTTGTGAGAAATCCTGACTGATCATAAAACCGTTTCAATGTAGGAAACCTTTGGATGTTTACAAGAAACCATCAGGAAAATGCTTTTTCCAGGGAGACCATGGATTTGATAACAAGGTCAACAGCATGCAGGTATGATAGCAGAACAGGGAATTGAAACTGTGTTTCAGTGATTCTTAGAAGGGGTGGGGAACGGTGGTGTGCATGAAGTAGCGCAGTCTTCATAAATAGAGGAAGGGGTGCTACCAAACAATGTTTAATTGCTTTTGTTTGTTTTCTTTCTTTTTGGAAGACTGTTTTCGTAGGTTATGGCCCAACATTTAAGTACAAGACTAAAGTACCTCCATTTGAAAACATTGAACTTTACAATGTTATGTGTGGTAAGTCACTTATGTAATCAAAACCAATGAAATAATGTTTAGTTAATATATGAACTTCCTCAATGTCAGAGAAAGAAATGAAGTGTCCATCTTCTGGGACCATCTTTTCTCCCCATAAGAAAAATTTTGTAACTTGCCCATTGGCTGCCAAAGCAGAATATCAAACCCTTCTAAGGCGTCTTTGTCTTCCTTCAACAGTTGGCTAATGGCGAATTTTCATAGTGTTGCTGTTGGCAGCCTCTGGCTGATCCAATATAGCATTACAGCTTGACACCATTGGTCAGAGACCTGCTGGAGCAAGCAAGAGTTCTACACAGAGCCCTCTCCCACTTCCATCTCTTGCATTGCAGCCCAGTTAAAATTTTGCCAGCTTGCATCCTGGCCAGCTATTTATGTGCACCTAATTATTTTTCTTCCTTGAGCTTCTAGTTGCTGAATGAGGACAACTTTTCCTATTTAGTAAGGGAGTGCCAGTTTGGTGGTTAGAGGGGGAGTCTGTAAGTCGGGTCTCCTGGGTTCTTTTCGCATCTTGGCTGCTAGCTCTCCCCTGTCCTGCCTCTGAGCTTAGGCAAGGCACTGTGTGCCCATTTGGCAACCATTCACTTGCTATGAAATCAGCCTGTTCATCTCACAGTGGCACTTCAGGGCACATGGCCAAAGCCTCCTCTTGTCTCCACACTTCTGTGGAGTGACTTAGAGGTCAGATATGGTTATTCATTGATTATAAATCTCATTTCAAAATTTGGGATTAAAAAGTCCCAGAGACATGCAGAAAGAGAGTGATACTGACACTGATAGTCCTTGGGTTGTAACTATCATAGACATACGCTAGTTTAGGCCCTGTTCCTTCACTCTTTCTTTTTGAGAATGTCTCTTTCTATTCATGGTGGAACAATGAACATGGCTATTTCAGAAAGCTGTGGCAAGACATGGTCAGGCCAGAATGGTTCAGGAGGTAAGAAGGGAGTGCCTGCCATCTAAATTTGGTTTTATCCAATTCTGATTTATGTTCAGAGTTTTCAGACTCTTAGAAGGTGAAATGTTTTGATTCTTACCATATCTCATCAAAAAAAATTTAATAAGCACCTGCCTCTTTTTCATTCTTTTCATCAGATCTCCTGGGATTGAAACCAGCTCCTAATAATGGGACCCATGGAAGTTTGAACCATCTCCTGCGTACTAATACCTTCAGGCCAACCATGCCAGAGGAAGTTGCCAGACCCAATTATCCAGGGATTATGTACCTTCAGTCTGATTTTGACCTGGGCTGCACTTGCAATGATAAGGTAGAGCCAAAGGTAGAAATAATCTTTATGTTTATAATGGAGGACCTTGGTGGGTGTGTAACAGGACTGTGCAGTAGAACTTTCTGTGATGGTAGAAATGGTTGATAGTGGTGCTGTCCAAAATCGTAGCCACTGGCTGGTGTGACTGAGGAATTAAAATTTTAATTTAATTACTTTAAATGTAAAGAACCCTATATGGCTTGTGGTTACCATATTGGACAGCTCAGGTATAGAGAAGGAAGGGCAAAAAGTAGAATTCACGATGCTATTCTGTGGATTCACAGTTCTCAACCAAAAACTTTTTCTGTTTTTTTTCAACCATGGATCATGTGTCTATCGGTCATGCTTCTGATAGGAAACAGGTGAGCCATGCAGAAGAGGTTTTGAAAGAGATTTTAAAGAAATTGTTCCAGTCATGCTTAATGAGAGCACTATTTACAATGGCTGGGAAGGGTGGGTGGAAGTTAGTAAGGAATGATGAAGTTCCCTGGGGTTAGCAGGGTACCCTCCAAGGGCTGTAGGGTAAGGGGAGGGAGCAAGTTGCCAGAGCATGAAGAGAGAGCTGAGGAGGAAGGAACTATTGCATTTGGTAGATGAGTGCAGCTCATACACTGCAACCTAGCAGAAAAAGAGCTGGGAGAGTTATCCCTCGTGTCTCTCCCCTCTACTTCCTTGCAGATGTCACTTATTGTTAGAGCCCAACAGGAAGCCACAGGGCAAGTTTACTGATTGATGTGGTCCCTAGAATTCAGTCTCCAAGGACACAAAGCAGGGTTGAGAAGAGTCCAACATGAATGTGGTGGTGGTTCTGTATGCCATGTTTGGACAGTTTTTGAATAACAAACAAACTACAAGTATTAAGCAATAATTTACTTATTGAATTTTATATTGATTAAAGACCTTTATAGCTGCCAACCAGTGTTTTTATAGCAGGAGTTAACTAGAGTTACCACACTGAGTTGATGTGATACCCGCCCAACACAAGGAAATATGGTATTTTTGCATGTGTGGTTTTATTATGGATAAATGTGTGATTTTTCGATTAGTCCTCAGAAAAATGGAGCATCATTTTCCTACTGCCTTATCTCCTTCCTCTACAATTTGTTACCTTTCAGAATTCCTAGGGGCCTAAGAGCCACAGTTTGGGAGGTTTGCCACTGTAGGAATTCAGATTGCTCTTCTTCCCCACTCCCCTATTTTTTTCTCTTTCCTGCTTTTGCTCCTGACAAGAACTAAGGAGGCTAATTACTACAGGGCAAGTAATGCTCAGACCTTAGCTGGAGGAGTTGAGTTGCCAAAGTCAATAGGGAGTAATCTTGGGAGGTAGATCCCAAATATAATTTTAGAGGAATCCATTTGTTGGACTGTATCTTGTTTTCTGAATTGCCTTTCTTTGGAAGAACAAGAAATCTTTTGGATATTTTGTCCTAAACCATTTTAGAGAAACTCTGGATTGTCTTTATTTTGTCTATGGGTTTCTCCAAAAGATTGCCTTCCTGTTATTAAAAAAATTCCAGACATACTGAAAAGGTATAGAGATTAATAAAAATGAATACCTCAGTACATGCATTATAAGAAAGAAAACATTACAGATTCAGTGGAAGCTTCCTGTATCCAACTCCATCCTATTTACTTCCTACCCATAGGTAACTAGTATCCTAAATATAGTGTGCATAATTCTCATGCATGTCTCTGTACTTTTATACTCCGTATGTATGT
Organism: Lepilemur ruficaudatus; assembly: GCA_963574885.1. Classification (NCBI taxonomy): domain Eukaryota; kingdom Metazoa; phylum Chordata; class Mammalia; order Primates; family Lepilemuridae; genus Lepilemur; species Lepilemur ruficaudatus. Next base: position 48,900 of record CAUYRT010024598.1, read on the forward strand.
GTCCCTTAAATAATATATTAAGTAATCTTTAGTTTGGTTTCCTAAAATAACCTATAGTGTAGTTTTTCATATTATAAATTTTTATGTAAATACTTTTATACTATATGTATCCTACAGTTATCTTAGTCATCATTATGTTATTGAGATTTATGCATATTAACACATGCAGTTTTAGCTCACTCACTTTTACTGCTAATGTAGTAGTGATATTTAATTGTATAAATGTACCATAATGATTTTATTTATTTTTCTATTTGAGAACATTGGGTTATTCCCAAATGTTGTGCTTACAAACAATGCTGCAGCAGATGTTATTGCAAATGTTCTCTTGTGTGCATATGCTAGAGCGTCTCTAGGATATATAGTGAAGGGTGGAGTTGCTGAGCCATTACTTTTTTGAATTGCTGAGTGCTTACTTTTTAGCTTTGGAAAAAGTGATTTCATAAATTGGTTTGAGAATCACTTTAGTGTACCTAGGGATTAACAAGAAATATTGAGGCACTATTCTAATTGTTTACATATATGTGCCCAAATAATCATTATCAACATGGTAAGTTGGTTCCCCAGTTTTAAGGGAAGGAAACAGAGTTACGGAGAGATTAAAGAAGGTGCTTATAGACATAGAACTACTAGCAAGTGGACCCTAGAATGTCAATTTGAAATACAATAGTAATTCCTCAAAAGAATTTATGCTATTGTTAGAGTTTAGGATCCTCTTTTGAATTTAGCAGGGTGCTACGTAGACAGAAGGGTACAGGAAAGAAAGAGCATTTCTGATTTGCTTTCTTTTTCCCTTGGTTTTCACAAATGAAGAACAAATTGGATGAACTCAACAAACGCCTTCATACAAAAGGGTCTACAGAAGGTAAGGGGTTGATGGAAAAACAATCAGATAAACTTTTTCTAGTTTTCAAAAATTGAAGAGATTTCTTATTTATTTTATAGTGTAAGCCCAATATTTTTTGAAATTCAAATTTGTATTGCAACGTGATTTTTTCATCTATCTGGCAAAGGGTATTGGTTTATTCTATGTGTACTGGATGCCATCTGTGTAATAGAAACATTCCATTAGCTTTTATTTTTCCTCAATAGCTTTAAAGCCCTCTGAGAAATGGAAAATCCATTGTGCATTTGGTAGGTCATAAGTTAAGGTGCTAGGGGCCCTCTTCTAAAGGGTAGTCACAGTGTAAGTAATAACAGCTGGTACCTCTATGAAGGTCACCTTCCTGGAGAGTCCATGTGTATATTGTGGTGGGGGAGATACTCAGAAAGAATCAAATCAGAACTCCATCTTCACATAAAGGGTCATCTTGAGCCCTAACTCTTATTTTATGTACAATGACAACAAGCATGTATTAGTGAACTTTTGCAAGTTTACAAAAAAAAAAAAAAAAGAATCTCAATGATTGGCATCAAGAGAGATGGATTTCTTGCTCACATTTTAGTACGCTGACTGAAGGCCAAGGAGGCTCTGCCCCATGTGTACTCTTTTTTAAAAATTTGTATAAATTTATGGGGTACAAGTGCAATTATTTTACACATGTAGGTCACATAGTGGTAAAGTCAGGGCTTTCAGGATATCGTCACCCAAATTATATACATTGTATCCCTTGAATAATTTCTCATATACACTCTCTTCCCACTGCTTACCCTTCCAAGTCTCCATTGTCTATCATTCCACTCTATCATTCCACTCTCTCATTATTGTGGAATCCAGGTTGAAGGAGGAGCCTCCATTGGGGACATGTCCCTCATGACAGAGGGAACCGAGAGACTGCTGAACTGTGTACTGGGTCTCAATGTTTCTGCTCTTATGAGGCCACTTCCATGCACAGTTCACTGGCCCAAGCTGTGCACATGACGCCTCCTACAATGGTGCAGGGAAGTCTATTTTTTCCAGAAGGACTCTATCCTGCAAGTCAAATGACAATGAGTAGAGGCAGTAAACACAGTAATACAATCCCCCACACAAGCTCTTGCTTCCGATTTTGAAAATCCAGAAAATTAGAAGAAAATAGAAGGGGAGGGAAACGTTTTTAGACAGGTTACTGCAGTAGATGGGATGGCATGTTCAACAGCAAGGAAATGATTGAAAGTGTATTTAAAATGTGATAGAACCCAAGCACAACATCCTGGAGTCATGCAGTAGAGACGTACACGGCCAAATTCTCCTGAGAGCATCACCTGAGTTATTAGCTTACATATGGTTCTGTTTATCGTATGTGCTGTTTCCAGTCTGATTAAGTAGACTTGAGGAAGCCAGTAGGACATTTTCTTTGGGGACTTACTTTTCCCCTTTATAAAGATCTTCATCTGCCTCCTTTTTCCTCTTCCACATCACCACCACCCCCTTTCTCCCTTTGATCATAGAACACACAGACTTGTAAGCATGTCATTGGAGGAACCTAGCTTTGAAGATAGGCCTTTGTTAGTGGAAGGTACACAAATTCTTCACAAACTCTACCAGTGTTTTTGAAGTTCGACGCCTAACCTCCAGCGGACTATAGTGTCATTATGATAAGAAAAATTGAAATGTTGCCAGAGTCAAGGGGTGGGGAATCTCATGATTCACGTTTTTCAAATAATCCATAACCAAGGCAGAGGAATAATAATAATCAGATGCTTCACTTCTAAAGTTCATGAAGTTGTTAATTATGATAACTTTAACTTTTATTGGACTCCCATGTTTTCGTTGATTCGAACTCTGGCTGTTCATGGTACTAACGCATTTCCATCTGAGAAAAAAAATCCCTACATTTGCTTTGTTGGTGGCAGAGTGCTTGCGTGACAAAACCAGTCCCACAAACTCAGCATAAGTAGTAATCTCAAACTTCTGAATGTAAGAGTAAGAGGTATCTTCTCAGTGAATCACTAACTCTGAAGGCGAGGAGGCTAGTTAAGTGATGTCACATCTCTGTTGCTCAGAGTTGAATGGAAGTGTCTTATTTATATCACTGAAGTGTCTTTTTACACCACAGAAGCTTAAAGTCTATGTGTTTTCATGGAAATGGACCCTCATGGATTTATTCAGCAAGCATTTGTTGAGCGCTTACCCTGGCCTGGCACTGGTTAGTCTGAGGCAACTGCGCCACTGTTGGCGCCTGAACCCGTGGCTTCAAAATGGTGACACAAAGTATGAGGGGATAATCATAGTAATACATGCCCCTGGTCTGCCCATGGTCTGCCCCTGGTCTGCCCAGTGGGACCAGCTTTTAATGACACAAGACAGACTTGAAAAGTACAACATGAAATAAAAATATTTATCATTATCTTACTACATCCAAAAGCATTTCCTTGTTTAGACTCTGGAATATGTATCAACCTAATACTTTCTCTCCTGCCTTTCTCTCCCTGTCTCTTTGTCTCTTGGTCTCTGTCTTCTTATGGGCTCTATTTCAGTCATCTCATTAGCTGCAAAGCAATGTTTTCTTGGTGGGAGACCTTTTAGGGCTTTATGATGTTTCCTGCATCATAAATTCAGTCTCCCATTTAAAATATTTAATGTCTGCTTCACTAGAGTAGAACCTTGTGAATGTGGATCACTTTGTGTGTTACGTTCAGAGTAATTATATCACCTTTCTGGATCCTTTTAAATGCATAGTGAGGCTTTTAAAACCGTTTGTAAACCTAAAGTTCTGTACAATTTAAAGTTTTACTATATTTATTATTAGGTTTTTTTAAAACACAGATGTAAGTAGTTGATATTTTTCAGCATGTCTTATGCTATACACATGTCACTTGTAACGTTCATATGTGCCTGTTTTAGTGTCATCTGCTATAAAATCAATCATACATCCATACAAAATACCTGTATAAAAGCTACATAAAATATTCACCAGCAGATGAAATACATGTTTCATCTGCTGGTGAAACAACCCAGGGGATATCTGAGGTTTAAAAAAGGAGAAGTATATTAAATTAATCTCGTATAATATTTTTCTATAAATATTTAAACTGTTACAGAATCAAGCCCTTTACTAAAATGAAGAGGAAGAAAAATATAATCTTGAAAAGCAGTGATCTAAACTACTTGCTAAAGCTTGAATATTTTTAGATACGTGGTAGATTCTGGATCTTAATTGCATGACTGTTGTTATTTCTGGATCATACGTACCTTACATCTTGGCAGACTTACCATGCAATGAAAACTCATTTCCTTGTGACTTCGATTAATGGTGAATGAATGAAAGAAAAGAAAAAATTTAAATCTCTCACAGCAAGCAATGCTGGCACTATAGCCAAGTATAATTTTCACTGTAATAATAATTGCACTGTTTATTTTAACCTTAGTGTTTTCTCTATTTACATTGAAATAAAATTGTTTTATATTTCCTTAGGTTAGCACTCACTATCATCTTTGTGAAAAAAGGAATTTAAAATAATTTTAACACCTATGTATGTTTGGCTATTATCATACACAATGAGAAGTTGGTTTGGATAGAAAAATGACTTACACACTAGTAATTCATGTTAACCTTAAAGCAGAGTCCTGAGTATGGCTAGAGAGGGACTGTCTTCTGCAGCTGTGTTCAATTCTGAAATGTTTCTCATTTTTGTTATTTCTTTGGAGACATTGGGTGTACTAAAGAAAGAAGGAGATATACTCATGTTTCTTTGTGTTTGTGTTTGTGTGTATACGCCTGTGTTTTGTGAAAGACTGGGAAGAAATCAATACATAGTATAATTGTTTATGATTTATAGTAGAATTCAAGATGAATTTGATGATAGATTGAATCTTATTAATATTAACGTTTACCTACCAGTGTTTTTTGCTGATATTGAAGTAGAACACAAACTCTTTACTAAACACTCCAACTATAACTACTTTGGGTCAAGACTGAACTAGGTGCTTTACATATTTTGCCCCTAAACAGTGCAGCATTCCAGTGAGATATAAAGCTTTGAAAGGTTAAGTTACAGAGTTACAGAGCTATAAAGAGCTCAGATGAGATTTGACTCCTGTTTCATATGACGTTAAAGCCCATGTGTCTTTCTTCTAAAAATACTTCTTATTCTAAGATTTGGAACAAAGAGAATATGTCAAGAGAGAGTTTTGGTGTATGTCAGGGTTTGGAAATTATTTCTGAAATACTAGATGCTTTGATACAAACTGCTGTCCTCATTAGCTTCTCAGTAGGCATTACTCCGGCAGAGCTCACGCCCAGGAGTACTTGGACCTTCATTCTAGTTTGCGCTCCATTGGAATAACCCAGCAGTCAGAATCCAACTGGAGACCACCCGAAAGGCTAAGGAGAAGAATGGTGGAGCAGGAGGCTGGAGGTCTAGATTCTGGGTGCTGCTACACAGCTGAATTATTTTGCACAAATCCTGAACCTCCAGTTCCTTCATCAGTACAATGGAGATCATGCTGATCTACCCAGTCTATCTCTCGGGGTTATATTAGGCAGGTCCTATGTAGAAAGCCAATATTTTTTTTTAAAAAATTAATTTATCATTAGGTATTTATGAAGTAGATATTATATGATTGGCATTGTTGAGGATGGAGTATACAGTGGTGCATGAAACTGATAAAGTCTCTGTCCTCATAAAGTTATTGTTTTGGTGCAGGATTTAGCCAGTTGATGAATTAATTATAGCATAATATTTTAAGAGTTGAGGTAACAAAGAACAGGGCACCAAGAGGTACTCGAATCAAATCTCAGAGGAGGTTAAACTGGCAGCAGATGATAGTCAGCACTTGTAAGGCAAAGGAGGAGAAGGGGCGCAGGAAAAGGAAAGACCTTGGGTAGAGATTTTGTGGTAAAATTTAAAAGCACATTATTGTGGGAGTGAAAGATGTAAAAAAAAAAAAAGGAGAGATTTTCATGTGGTTCTCAAGTCAGCCAGCTAATCTGTGGGAATATGAATCAGGAAGCTGAGGAGGGAAAAGAAACACAAACTCATGTCTGTATGACCAAATTTTGGAAGACAAAAAGAAAGAGTGCTGGGGAAGTCCACACCACTTAAAAGGTTTGCCTTTCAGTATTTTGCCAAATGTGGTATCTGGAGGGAGAACCCTGGCATGTACCAAAAATGCCAGAGACACTATTGTAAACAGGGACCTGGGGTGTGGAATGCGGGCTCTGTCTGGAGTTCGATGGCAGGCATTCCCAGCCTGGGAAGGAAGGCCCTATTGGGAATTCTATGACAAGAATCCAGCCTGGGAAGACACGGCTATGCTAGATCCACATCAAGAAATCCTGGGAATATGTTACAAAAGCAGAGGCTTGCAGGCGAGTCTCCATGGTTGTTGATCTTGAGACAAAGATCCTAGCATGTGTAAACACCAAGGTTCAAGTATGTTTTGTGGCCTGAATAGGGACTTTCTTCTAAACAGAAAAGCAACAGGTGGCTCACCCAAAATGTCCTAAAGACTAGCTGAGTCAGACTATGACCAAGAATTTGTGATTCTTTGATACTTTGAAAAACTAAAAAAATAAAATAAAATCTAAATTTTGATTTTGGACCTTAAAATTCTTACTGCAAAGATTATTTTACCTCTTTTTATAGATGAAACTGTTAAGCTTCAGGAAGACTCAAGTAGATTTTTTTGGGTCATTGGGGACATTGGTTGGATTTTGTCAAAGCCACTATATATATTTTTTCTTTATGCCATTTATGCCCAGTAACAATTGAGAAAAAGTGAGATAATGATATATTTGTGCTCCAGCTGTGTGCCAAAAACTGTATTTAGTTGTGTGTGACAATAGCTTGCAAGCTCTGAAGCCCACATTTCTGAAGCAAGTTGAGTCTCTCTGTGTGGAGCAGAAGAGTGAGTAGAGATGGAGAAGCTTAATTGGGAAGCTTTTTCAGGCGAAAATGAATCTAAGAAAGTGTCTCTTCCCCTCTTGGACTTCCTCTCCCTTGTCCCCTCATGTCTCTTCCATGAGCTGAACTATCTAACCATATTATTTGTCATGTACTTTTGAGTATGAAAAGGGATATTGTTAGCAATTATGCCAGGCCAAATGGCATCAACTGGGACATGGGGTCACCTTGGTTTGACTTCTTGTGCTTGGTAGAGGACTTCAAAGATGCCACCTTGCACCTCGACCCTGTTGGAAGCAGTCCTCATCCTCTGCGTTCCCATCCCACTCTGCAGCTATCTTTGATGCATTGCAGACCATGTCGCCTCTCAGTTATTTGTGCCGTGTTTGTCTCTCCCATTGAACTGTGAGCTCTTTGAGGGTGAGAGCTCTGTGCTTATCATCTTCACCAAGTATCTCCATTCTACAGCCCAAGGCTTGGCACAAAAGAAGTGCGCAATCAGAGTTTGATGATGGGGAATACATTAATAGAAACATTTGGAAGGAGATAGGTGACAGCATTGGTCACCTATTCCTGGAGAAGCTATTCCTGGTACAGAGCAAGGAAATATAATAACGTGTCAAATAGCATAGAGTTGCTCACAATGGTCGCAAGCACAGTGTTGCAAATAAATCCGCTTTCGTGGGATGGAGCATTATGGGGAGGAGAATGTCAAGAAATGAGCAGGACTAGGGGAAGAGCCAGAGTGGGTGGAAACTATAGATTGTCCAAGTCTCTTGTGTGGTGGCTGCTCTGAGGAGGGGTATTATGTGCAGAAACATGGATGCTGTATTTTGCTGCCCCCCTAATGTAATGGCTTGGATCCTAAGCTTGAAATTGAGTTTGGAGGAATGTGTTTGGTATGCATTAAAACTTGAATGATAAAAAGAGAATAGCTTCTCAAAGAATTTTGATACTTCTGCTTCCAGCTGAAACCAGGAAGTTCAGAGGCAGCAAAAATGAAAACAAGGAAAACATTAATGGATATTTTGAACCTAGAAAAGGTTTGGTTTGAGTTTTGAAGGAAAGTTTGAGTTGGTTAACAGCCCTCAAGTACTACTGTTATGATTTGCTGGCTTTTTATTTATTATATTTCATTTATTTAATAGTGTCATATTATGTTCTAATTCTTCGGGGTGGGTCTGTAAATTTGGCAGCTTAACCAAGACTTCTGCATTTACTGCAATGCTGACGAAGCCAAGCTATCCAGAACAAGCTTGTGTTGTAATGGCGTGGGCCGCTTTGCCTCAAATCAGCAGTTCTACTTGGGAGGGTCTTGCAAAGTATTCTACAAAGGGTTTTCTCCATTACTTGCATAGAATGGTAACACTTTATTTAAAGCAACATGTATACATAATTTAATAAGTGATTGCCAGAACTTATTTTCTCTAATAGAAATAACAGTAAAAAACAATTTTTAAAAAATTACCACTTATAGAATGGTGAAATGTCTAAGCCTCAATCTCTAAATTTTGGCCTGAAGGGACCCCAATTTCCAAGAATCTATGGAAGTTTTGACTTTAGCCTGTCCGAAGTGGGCAGATTAAGCTCCAGGCATTTATTGTGAGTGTGGAATGAAGGTTTGCATACTGAACTCCCAAGTCGTCTTCTTCAAAAAGTAAAGTTTCAGACCTTTTCTTCCTAACAGGAGCACTTTCCCTTGGGGGTCTGAATCTACGTTCTGGGGTCTTCGCTGAGTTCTTTGGTAACTGATGTATTTAAAGGACCCTCTTGAATGCCCACTTATTTTATCTATACATGTTCCTTTAAGTACTTACCTAAAGAGTTTTCTTCCATGTGACAAAGCTGCTTATTTTAAATGCTCATTACTACTCACTTTTTACACTAAGAAAATGCATATTTGAGTTGCAGTTTGCAAATAATGATCAAAAAGAGCCTTCCTCTTAATTAAATCATTGGTTAACCTGATAAGCCTCTTCAGGGGTCAAATTAATTAATTCTACAAAATTCCAATCCTATTGGCATTCCTTTTGGCCAAATCAATTCAAAATTTACTATACAAAGTTTCCTTCCTATTCAGATTGCAAATTCTTTACAACTAAAGAAAGCATTAACATAAATATGGCATTTACATTGTAGTTTTGATAACTGCAAACCTTGACCCATGCTTAGGTGATCAGATAAGCCACAAAAGGGTTAGGAAAACTAACTTGATTAAATTAAGAAGAAGGTGCTGTATTATTAATAAGCAAATTTTAGACAAATCTGACTCTCTTCCAATATATTTTTAAATGAGATAAAGTGTAATATGTGTTTAACACAGTTTATTTTTTTCTTTCTTAGAGAGACACCTCCTCTATGGGCGACCTGCAGTGCTTTATCGGACCAGATATGATATTTTATATCATACTGACTTCGAAAGTGGTTATAGTGAAATATTCCTAATGCCCCTCTGGACATCATATACTGTTTCCAAACAGGTTGTTGAGAAAATTGGATTTTATGTTCTTCATTTTATTACATTGTATCCTTGCATTAATACAATGAATGCTTGCTTAATAGAATCTTGTCTTGGAAAATATTTTAATTTTTCCTGATGAAAGAAATCTTACGTTGGATCTACTGCAAGATATTTTGAACTAGTCATAATTTAATGTTCTAGTAATTTCATGGCCCTGCGTGAAGCATTGAAGGGAGCAGACTAATTCTTTCAGTTTGTTTTACTTCGCTTAAATCATTGCCCGTTAGTTACAGAAGCCACTAAGGTTTGTTTGTTTGTTTTAATAGACTTTATTTTTTAGAGCAGTTTTCGGTTCCCAGCAAGATTGAGTGGAAAGTGTAGAGTTCCCGTATAGTCTCTGCCCCCACACACCCACAGCCTCCCCCTCTATCAGTATTTGGTTTGTTTTTTAATAAAGTTTTGTGTTGGGGTTTCAGCTTTGATGAAGATGACATAGGTAGGTATAGATCAGGAATAAGAAAATTTTATTTGGCAGTTGAGTTTTGTTTTGCATTTCTGAATACAAAGGAAGAGAACACTTCTGTTGCCCAAAACACAGCTTCATTTTCATTTGTACTATGTGCATATATGTGTGCTCCAGTGCGTACTGTGTGTATGTGCGTATTCTTTTTTTTAAGGAAGTGTATCTATATTATTTCTCAGAGTGTTATTATTTAAGCTATCTTCTGTGAATCCTATTCATTATTTTAATGGTGGATTTCTGCTTTATATTGGTGTTTTACTCAAGACTTTGGTAAGAGAATTCTGCTGCTAAAAAATAAGAGTTTGAAAATTATTGGCTTTTACAGTATTTAATTGTAGGGACTTTTTTTTTTTGAAAAAAAGAATCAGAATATCAGAATATGAACTATAATAAAAGCTAGAGGGGTTTTGATTTTGCCTGTTGGTAGCAGGGCAACCTCACATTAGTACTTCCCTGTCGGTTTGGCATTGTCACTGTGATGGCATTACTGAGTGTCCCTGACTCCTCATGCAGGCTGAGGTCTCTGGCATCCCGGAGCATCTGACCAATTGTGTCTGGCCTGACGTCCGTGTTTCTCCGAGTTTCAGTCAGAACTGTTTGGCCTACAAAAATGATAAACAGATGTCCTACGGATTCCTCTTTCCTCCGTGTAAGTTACAGAGTCTCAGGATCTGATGCCTCTAGAGGGATGTTATTCTGTGCATTCCAGAGTGTGAAACTTGGTATTTAGGATTTCAGTGGCATGGGTTTTCTTCAAGAGGGGCCTTCTACAGACTGTAGAGATAAACTTCTATGGGATCCTTCCAAAATCGGCCAAAAAATGACCAGCTTTTAAAAGTCCTACACTCCAGGAAAATTCTAAAGTGCAAGTGACTCTTCTGTGTTCCCCCTCACGTCGTTAAATGAGAATCCGAAAACAAAATAGTAAATCATTAAGACCTTAGTCCTTTAAATAATACTATAGAGGGGCTCTCTTAAGAGTACGTGAAGCCCTTTAATTATCTTTCATTATCTTGATAACAGTGTTTTAAAGTCTAAATTGCACTAATGAAATCAAGGAATTTTTTTACGTAATGGTTAGTAGACTCAAGAACTAGGTAGGAAGAAAAAGCATTGTAAATGATTTTTGAGAGAGAGCTATTGAGGGAAAAATAGAGGCTGAGTAGAGGGTGGGGAAGTAGGAAATGTATAAAGGAGTTAGTGAGTAGGAATGAAAGAGTAGATCCATTTACTTCATGCTATTTGAACCATTTAGAAAATTCTTTTTTGATTGATGTAGATTTTGGTAAGCAATGTATGCTATTTGTTTCCCGATGCTTAGATCTGAGCTCTTCGCCAGAGGCTAAATATGATGCATTCCTTGTAACCAACATGGTTCCAATGTATCCTGCTTTCAAACGTGAGTCCAATATTTACCTAATACACTATGATTTATGAATACAAATATGTCTAAATTTACCAGTTGCCTTTTCCACCTCTATATTAATTTTTATAATAATACCTTTCATGTATATGGCCTTTATAATTCTTGAGGACCTTTCATGTAAATTTCCTATTGTTGATCTAAAATTTGAATCTGTGATGGAGGTTGGCAGTTTATCCCTTGTTTATAATTAAGAAATGGACATCACAAAAAGTTGTCCAGCTCATAAATAGTAGAAGCTAAACCACGTTTCTGTTTTTCTTTTAATCTGGTGCTATTTTTATTTCAATGCTCATTAGTTTTATGGTTAAAAAGGGTCTTTGTTGTATTTTTGAGGCTACTTGACCTTTAGCAGCATCTATATTTATTTATTGAACATTACAATAAAAGCCACTAGCACCTCTCTCCTTTGGGGTTATGATATATTCTGAATGTTGACCCTGAAACCCAGCAAGAGCCTGAAGTGTCTTCTGAATCATCAGAGCATTAATTTCAGATGGTTTTAGGACTAAATTATTGTTTTAATTTCTTTGAACGCTTATAATTTCTTTGTACATGGCATAAATATCTGTGGGTGATAGTGATATTATGAATTGTATAAGCACAATAAGCTTGGCCCCCCAAACCAAGTTCTTGTTCCTGCAGTGAGCCCACTGGCTGTGTGATCATAGAAATGCCATTTAACCTCTCATATGTGAAGTTAAGAGATTTGATTGCATGACCTCTAAGACTCGTTTGGATTTATGACTTAATTGACCAATGGCAAAAACAATTTGCTTTTTATTTCTGATAACAAAGAATTCATTCTTTCATCTCCCCATCCATCCATCCATCCATCCATTCATCCTTTCAACCACCCATGCATTCAACAATAGAGAAAACATAATGGAGTAGCTTTTACTTCCTGTTGGTTCATTTACGGTGAACAGACCTAAATGCTTATGGGAAAGTAAGAAAAGGATGCAACTGTACCTGATTCAATGTGGCAGAGGAGAACTGGGTTGTATTACATTATCTCAGGGCTGAAATAGAATCTCAAGATAGGAACAAATGATTGTGGAGTATCATCTACAGTGGCAGGCCTCTCAGTTTAACACTGGTGAAGTGGCCCACAGAGTTTAGAGAAAAAAATGTTTATTTGATGTCCTAGTTAGCAAATGAAGGTTTATTCGAAGGTAGAATCCATTGCTTATGAGAGAAAAATTAAAATCTGCTTTTAAAAGAAGGTTTCCTGGTTTGTTCTCAGACCCAATTGAGAAACATTTCAGAAACTCACATAGATACATTTATCACAATATTACACGGAATACGGCTTCATTTAATTTCCAGAAATTAGGGTTTCCTGGATTTCTTTATTCTTTATTGATGTATTTTTTGACCAAATGGTAATAAAGGAAACACACGGTACCACCCTGAGGCTGGTATGGACAGGGCCTTTCACAGAGAGCTGGCTGTTCTTCTTCACTAGGGGAATGGTTTTTTTCACATGCCACATTTCTGCGGGTTTGGCCTTTTGACTGTTCTCATTGTTGTTTCTTTTCCTCTCTCCCTGTCCATTTTTTTTTTTTTGATTGCTCAAGTTAACATTTGAACTTCTCTCTCACTGTCCAGCTTCTTTCTTTACTGCAAATAATTATTTAAGGTATTTTGGCTCTGGCGAGCTGCTCTGCCCTTCTCACCCAGAGCAGGGTATCAGAAGGGTCGGAGGACAGTTGACACACTCTGAGAAAGATGGCCATGCACTTTTTAGTAAGGGGAGGGAAGAAGAGATAAAAGCTGGAACCTCACAACCCTCACGTAGAAGAGAGCATGGCAAGTTGAAGCGAATATTTCAGAACTAACTCAGTGCTTGCTTTCCTGTCTTCTTCTGTTATTCTTTTCTTTTGCCTTTCTCCCTTTCCGTTCTGCTCCCCTCATGCCTCCTTGTTTGGTCATCATGTACATTACAGCCAGAGTGGACAAGGAAATCCTCTTCAGGGGTGACATTAAAAGTGAGAAATGAGTAACAGAGGAGAAACCAGATAAGCACAGATGAGGGGATGAGGTTTGCAGGCAAGGAGAAGAGCAAATGCAACGCTTAGCCTGGAGCAAGTTTGGCAAGGCTGGGGGGTAGAAAGAAAGCCTTGCAGCTGAGGGGGAAAGGGTGGGAAGTGAAGTCATGGAGGGAGGCAGAGGGCATGATGGGGAGTTGGAAACTATCTGGAGAGTTAGAAATGGGTGGTGTTGGGGGGAGGTTGTGGGAGAGATGATCTGACTTATGGTGTAAAAGGATCCACCTGGCTACTATATGGAGAATGGGCTACCAGGGAAGTCTATTTCTCACAAGGAGCTCAGAACTGTCTTCTGTGGCAGTTCACTTCAGAGAGGATGATAACTTAGACGAGGGTAGATGCAGTGAAAAAGGCGAGGGGTGGTCAGATTTGGGGTTATTGGGATGTATTTTGGTGACAGCACTGACAGGACTTGTTTACATGCGTATGAAGTAAGGAGAAAGGGCAAGGATGACTCCCAGGATTTTGGCCTGAACGTCAGAGTAGTGTCAGAGCATTGACATGATCAAGTAGGTGAAGGTTGGGGCAGGATTGGGAGGGAACATCAAGATTGTGTTTGGATAGTATTTTGCTTGCCGTGACTATTAATTAGGTATTCCGGTGGATTATGAGATGGGTGGTAGGATAATATGTCTGGAGCTCTGTGGGAAGGTCAGAGCTAAAGAGATAAACTTGGGAACTAGTATATTAATGAGATGATGAAGGAAGAGAAGGTAGAGTAAGGCTTTATTTTTGATGACTCAGAAATGCCATATGTCCTCTTTTGCACATACAGCTCCCTTGCCTGGCCTCCCTTCTGTGTTTAGGAAATGCCCCCTACTTATCCATCCCTTGATAACCACTTCATCTGGGAATCCTTCCCACACTTGTTGGAATAGGTTAAACTTCCCTATCATTGTTTCGTAGCTCCATATATTTCCCTTTGCTGGTTTATAAATAATACACACTCTGATAATGCTTTACAGTGAATTCTTTTCATGAACCACAACAGTTCTATTGTCTCTTGGCTTGTAACATTTGGCCTGTAGAATGCACCCTGGACAGCATTTGGCCAAAGCAATGAGTTTTGTTCACAAAGAATTGATTTTTGTCTTTGCACAGGGGTCTGGAATTATTTCCAAAGGGTATTGGTGAAGAAATATGCCTCAGAAAGAAATGGAGTTAATGTGATAAGTGGACCAATTTTTGACTATGACTATGATGGCTTACATGACACAGAGGACAAAATAAAGCAGTAAGTGTTTCACTTCTACTCAGCATGTGATTTCTTAAATTCCAAGATCTTGCTCAAGGCTGTTTTTCAAATATACATGTACTAGAGAGAAGCTGATACCCCTTAAATGTTTTTCTCTTTGAATCTCCTTTTGAATTCTTCAGTTCTTATGATTAAATGTGGCATTGGTGGTTGGAATGGAATTTTGGGGTTTATGGTAAATAAATCTACTTTTCTGTTCCATGAAAGAATACGTATCGAAGATTTTAAAATATATTCAACAACTCTTCAATGGAAAGATGATCATTTCCACCCAGCTCCATTATTTTTTGGGGGTGGGGAGAACTTTGGGAATCCCTTAGATTTTCTGAGTTAGTACATCTCAGTAGGAAATTGCATATAGATTTTGGTTGAATCTGGTTGCCTCTGTCTCTCTCCGTGGTGCTATTGGGCGTGTGAAAGAATAAGGGATATTCTGGGCTTTTGAGGAACTCACAGTCTAGTGGAGGAGACAAGAAGACACACAGGCCAACAAATTCAGAATTGGTTGTAATTTAATTTTATACATGCATGAAACAATAAGAGAGCAACAGAATATTAGAGAGGGTTTGGTTATGATTTACAGATAACTAGAGAATAAAATGCTGTTTTAAAAATACAGATGTATAAAATAGAAGTATATTACTGCTTTTCTAGTTATTCATAAGAGAAATTTTATCTTAATTGTACATTTATTTTATTGCTGATCATTGTTATAGTTTTTTAGCTAACATTAAGTTATTAGCTTAATCATAATTTTAATATTTGGAAAATGGTTAAAATTAAGATAATAGAAAACCAAGTAAGGAATTATGAATTTCTGTACATTTCTGTACTGGAAAAGATTTTTTATACCTCTAGACTCATAACTGGCACTCAGGCCTTAGTACTTCTTTTGGTAAATGAGTTCTTTGTACCAAGTTTATTATCTCATTGTAGCTTGAAAAGGCTGTTATTCTCCTAGCTCCATTGTCTTCTGCCTCTCGTCCATTTTATGCAGCTCTATGAAAGTTATCTTCCTGAAATACAGATACAATAATGAATGACACTCCCTAACACAAAAATCTTCAGTATGGAGAATTACTGCCTAAACAATAATGCCCAAACTCCACACCCTGGCACTCAGAACCCACCATAATTTGGCTTTTATTGACTCTTCCAACCTTTCATTTCTACTGCATTGATCTATTAACCATTATCTGCCTGCAAGTCTTGGCCTAAGCCCTTTTTTTTTTTTTGCTTGGAATTATCTTTCTCACTCTGCCAGGTTCAGGGAGTGAGGGATACCAGGCAGATAAAACATGTTCAAAGACATAGTAGTGGGCTAGTGCTTAGAAGGGGCAAATGACTCAATTGAATGGGAATTAATTTCAGTGACATTGGCAATATCGATTGTCATCATTTAAAAGAGAAAGCTTCTACATCAACTGTGATTTTATTTTACCTTCCTGTTTTAGGTACGTGGAGGGTAGTTCCATTCCCGTTCCAACGCACTACTACAGCATCATCACCAGCTGCCTGGATTTCACTCAGCCTGCTGACAAGTGTGACGGCCCTCTCTCTGTGTCCTCCTTCATCCTTCCTCACCGGCCTGACAATGACGAGAGCTGCAATGTGAGTTCATGGAGACAGTCCTTTAGGATTTGCTTTCATAGTTAACCTTTATTTCTTAATTTATATTTCCATCATTGAAGTAGAATATACTTATTATAGAGCAGTGTACTGTACAGCAAAGTAGAAAGAAGAGAGGACAAAAACAGAACTTTGCCTAACATGTAGGAACTTGGTATTCTAGTAACTTTTTAGTTTTCAGTGTATGTGTCCATTTGACGTGATTTTATTTATATGTTCAGGTTTGACAAATGATAAAAGTGCACGAATGTTTTTATTTATTTATTTATTTATTTTTTATCCCCCAGATGGTGCGCACCGCACCCATTAGGTGTGTATATACCCATCCCCCGCTACCTCCTCCCATCTGCCCGACACCCAATGACTGTTATTACTGTATGTGCACTAACATAGTATCTTTTTTAAATTTTTTTTCTTTATTGAAGTATACTTTACATATCATGCCTTTACTCCACTTTAAGTGTACAATTAAATGATTTTCAGTGAATTTATTTATTTTTGTTTTGACGTTTTTAAAAAAATTTCAGCACATTATGGGGGTACAGATGTTTAGGTTACATATATTGCCTTTGCCCCACCTGAGTCAGAGCTTCAAGCATATCCATCCCCAGACGGTGCGCACCACACCCATTATGCGTGAATATACCCATCCCCTCCTCCGCCCTCCCACCTGCCTGACATCCAATGAATGTTACTGCTATATATGCACATAAGTGTTGATCAGTTAATACCAATTTGATGGTGAGTACACGTGGTACTTGTTTTTCCATTCTTGTGATACTCCACTTAGTAGAATGGGCTTTAGCTCTATCCAGGATAACACAAGAGGTGCTAGCTCACCATTGTTTTTTGTGGCTGAGTAGGAATCCATGGTATACATATACCACATTTTATTAATCCACTCATGTATTGATGGGCACTTGGGTTGTTTCCACATCTATGCAATTGTGAATTGTGCTACCATAAATATTCTAGTGTAGAAGGTAAAGGGATATAATCTACAGAAGAGGATTTTTAGTCAACAAGTGTTACTCAAATTCCTAAATTGTGTAACGTAGTCTAGGAGAAACAGTAGTGGGCTAGACATAGTCACTACTTCTAGGCAGCCTATAGGGTGGGGTAGCGAATAAAATTGGTATAGAAATTGCTACACTGAAAGATTAAGAGCCACAAGAATAGCTTCAATGGAGAATGTCAGCTTCACAGGCAAGGTAGCTTTTGGCCGATGGCTTCAATCAAAGGTGAAGACTGGCTATGAATATTCAAAGCAAAATGAAGAATGAAGAAAAAAGTTCAGAAATTTGAAATATGGCCTAGAAAGCTTATTAAGTTTGTTCAGAATATTGGAAATGTGGGCAGTAGTGGGAGATAATATTTTAAAAGTTGCTTGGAATCAAATATTTAAAAGCGTAGTAGTAGTAATGGTAATAACAGTAGCAGTAACAGGAGTCATAGTAGCAGCAGTAGTAGCTGTTACCATTTATTGAGTACATGCTATGATTCGAACACTGTGCAGATCTTTTGCTTAAATTATTTCTAATAGTATAATCACTCTATGAGGCAGGTATGTATATAAATGATCTCTCCCTGGCCATTTTATTAACTGTTGAGAAACCTATAGCTAATAAAGGGATGGTTACTTGCATGGTTACTTGGTTAGTCTGTAGGAGAGCAGAGTTCTAGATTTAAGGCCTCTGACTCCAAAATCCTGTCCCCTTTTCAATTTACCAGATTTCCATAATAGAACCTTAGGATTTTAGGAACTTTTCTTACTGCTCAGGCATTAGATAGCCAAGGAAAATGTTTAATCAGAAAAGCAATATTTTAGGCTGGGTATGTGGCTCACGCCGGTCATCCTAGCACTTTGGGAGGCTGCGGTGGGAAGGTGTTCAAGATCAGCCTTGGCAATAGCAAGACCCCATCTCTAAAAAAAAAATAATTAGCTGGGTGTGGTGGCGCACACCTGTAGTCCCAGCTAATGAGGAGGCTGATCCCAGAGGAACACTTGTGCCCAGCAGTTTGAGGTTGCGATCATACCACTGCACATTCTAGCCCAGAGAAAAATAAGAGCAACATTTTAGGCTCTGCTTTCAGGAGATAAATTTGAATTGGAGGAGGTTGAATGTGGTGCTCAACAGGGATTGGTGCTCCCAAGATTCACGGGAGAGAGGGTGAAAGAACTTGAACTAATGTTATGGTCCTGGAAGTTTGAAAAGAAGGATGGAAGGTGGCAATATTATACCCAAAGGATCAATAGGGTTTTATAAATGATTGAATGGGACGTGGAGAAGTGAGGAAACTGCAAGTGAGAAACGAGCTGTCATCAACTAACTTATTGGCTTGGCCCTCTCAATTTTAGTTGTTCATAGCCATAAGAGTAGCTACTGGAGTATCAGGGGGATATATTGCCTCTATAATATGAAATATTTTCTCTGAGCTTCAGTTTTACTAAAAACTTGTGGGGAAGTAAAATTTTTGCAAAAAATCAAACATATATATTATGGAGTGAAATTAAAAATTGCCATGCACTTTTAAGACAAAGCAAAGACTACAATGACATTTTGTATATGTCATAGGCCATTTAAGGCACACCTAGATTCTTGGGCAATACATGTCCAAGTTCTGTCATTAGCGGAATTTGGTAATGGGAGAGTTCGAAAAACACTCTTCTGAACTCAGTGCAAAAGAGGTTCTCTAGCCAACCCAAATTTGACATCAGAAAAATGAAATCTACTGAAGTCTTCTTACTCTCTCCCTGCTGGTTTCTGACCATGCACAGAGTTTGGATGTATTTCTTGTAGAGTTCATGGCCAGCATACTTCTTATTGAAGAAGCCCCTGTTCACATGATTACCTGTCTTTGCTTGAAAGTTTACCTTAAAATTGTTGGGGCCTGAATTCATGAACCTGCTTGGGGGAAAGGTAGGTGAAAAATAAAAGTCCATAGCAAGAAAAACAATAATAAGTGAGTTCATGGAGTGTGCTTTTGTTTGCATTAATTAATATTCTAAGTTATTTATTTTTAAAGTATTCCCTTTCCTTCCTACCTTGGTGTACATGAATTAAAAAAAAATATTAGTTTTGCGTCTTGCACTACAGTCTTCATTAGCAAATACTTGTGCGGATTGCCAGCTAACATCCAGACAGAAGATATTTTCTTCACACAAAATAGCCAGTATGTCCTAATTATGAACTGGAGACCAGATTTTAGTGTGTGAGAATGCCCAGAAGAGAATGCCCCTCCAATGAAATTGGCAAATCACTTCCCAAGGAAAGAAATAGCAAAAGACAGATTTTTTTTTTTTTTTTTAGAATTCTTCTAATCCCAGCTGATCATTATTTAAATTAGGAAAAATCTTTTTACCCCTGTCCACACATTCAAATGACTGCATTTGCAAAGGAGAAATTGGACTGACTGACCATTGAAAAATCAAACAAATGAGCTGAATATAAAAATTCTCCCAAAATATAGCCTCATGCTTACCCTGCTTACTTTGAGGGGGTCCTGACCCAACTGGAGACCTCCTACTTTGTTAATTATATGGTCACACTGAGGATTGGTCAGCACCGTTGTGGGTAGAGTTATATTTAGGTCTTTCCTGTGAATCACAGAGATCTTGGTTGGTTGGGTTAGGAGGGTGGGGCACGGAAGGTTAAAATCCTTACTTCCCTGGACTGAAAAGCAATTTCTTCCCATTTCTTCATTTTGCCTTGGAAGGCCAGAAATCAGTTTCCTGAACCAACACCCTAGTGGGACATATTTAGCACTGGCACGAGCTGCTATATTCCCCTGTCCAGGTCTGCGTGGGTTGGAGCTTTCCGAGAAAACCTATTGCAGGTTATTGGGCTTTGGTGGCTAGTTCACTGAGACCACTAGTGGTAAAAAATTGGGTGAGGGCCTGTCTGAACATTCTCAGTCCTGGGACATGCAGCCACCCTTCAGCTTGTAGAAAGGCTCTTGGGAGCCATTGCAATTCCTAGGGCATTCGTGAATGAAATTATTTGCAAAGGCCTTCCTGCTCCATGTCTGCTAGTGAAGGTAGGCACTTCTCCATAATTCACAGGGCTCTCAGAACTTATTCTTTCCCTCAAAAATGAAAGAAGATATTTTTGAGATGCAAAGAACTGCTTCACCTAAATTATCTTTTAGTTTTAAGTTAGACGTGAAATAAGTTGTTTGATGTGGAACATCCGAAGGTCTTTCATCTGGAACTTGTGCCAATGAGGCAGTTTTTGGCAAGCAGCTAAGACAGAAAGAGATTTCCTTCCTTTCTTCCGTGATGTTTCCTTACTTTCCCTTTTTTCCCTTTTCTTCCTTCCTTCTCCTACTTCCTTCCTCCCAGGGAATGGCAGAAATTAGCATTATTATCCTTGTCAACCAATGAAGAAACTGAGGCCTAGAGAAGTCAAGTAGCTTGACCAAGGTCTCATAGCCAAAAAACACTAGACCCACATAACCCAGCCCAGGCATTTTGGGCTCCAAGGTGCCAGGTGTACCAACTCGGCTGCTTTAAGTTGAACACATTATTCAAGTATCAATTCATTGCATTCTAAGAGGTGATGTAGTCAATGTAGTGGGTTCTTTAAAAAAAAAAAAAAACTAGGAATGCACTCACACACATAATTTTGTGCATCAGGCACAAGTTCTTCACTTTCCTTGGGAGGCAGAAGAATATTCCAAATTACTTGTACTCTGTGCTCAACATTGCAATTTGACAGCCGGGAAAAGAAACAAATTACTGAATTCTGCAGGGCCTTTGGTTTTCCTAATTTTGATTTATGTTCTGAGAACCTATTGAGTCAAATGCACTCTCATACCACATGTGTCGCTTATTTGGTACAGCTAATTGCTGTTGAAAATGTTTACAGCCGAGGGCAGGTATTTGTGGCGCATTACCGACAGGAATGCGGCAGAGAGGCAGAAAAGCCAGGAAGGAACAGCATGCATTGGCTCTGTGTGCAGGAGTGCGTAGAAGTCATTTGTGGACTTAGAGCAAACTGACCATTTGGAGAACCTCCTCTGGAAAATTCTGACTCTGATTGTGTTCGATTTCCATTGCAGAGCTCAGAGGATGAGTCGAAATGGGTAGAAGAACTCATGAAGATGCACACAGCTCGGGTGCGGGACATTGAACATCTCACCAGTCTGGATTTCTTCAGAAAGACCAGCCGCAGCTATCCAGAAATTCTGGCACTCAAGACATACCTGCATACATATGAGAGCGAGATTTAACTTTCCCATCATCTTCAGTGCAGTCTTATCAACTGGTGTATATTTTTATATTGTTTTTGTATTTATTAAACCAGGACATTAAAAAATGTTAGTATTTTAATCTTGTACCAAATCTGACATATTATGCCTGAATGACTCCACTGTTTTTCTCTAATGCTTGATTTAGGTAGTCTTGTGTTCTGAGTAGAGCTTGTAATAAATACTGCAGCTTGAGTTTTTAGTGGAAGCTTCTAAATGGTGCTGCAGATTTGATATTTGCATTGAGGAAATATTAATTTTCCAATGCATAGTTGCCACATTTAGTCCTGTACTGTATCGAAACACTGATTTTGTAAAGTTGCATTCATTTGCTGTTAACTATGACAGACATATTTAAGCCTTATAAACCAATCTTAAACATAATAAATCACACATTCAGTTTTTTTCTGGTTTTATTTGGCTTTTATTTCACATATAAATTAGAGGGTTTGCTTCAGGTGTATTCATGCATGTAAGGAACACTTTTTCTTTTTTTTTTGTACTGAGCCCTCTTCCTAGTTGCTTCCATGCTATTTAACTTCAGTGGCCTGGATGAGATGGTTTAGGTACATATCTGTGGGAAATTAGAAGGGCAAAGGGAAAGGGGAACTCGAATGCACTCTCCCAACACATCTCTTTTAAAAATATTTTTAAGTTTGGAAGAATAGTCTCTTGATCGAGTTGCTTCAAAACTCTAAGTATTAGATTAAACTTCACCTGCATTAAGCATATATTCTGTACAAGGTATCAACCTAAGAACTGTGGAGGATATAAAAAGAAATAAGACAGACAATGAGATATAGACATAAGAGAATATGGACAGTCACACTTGCAGCTCTGACTTGGGTGGGGCAAAGGCAATATATGTAACCTAAACATTTGTACCCACATAATATGCTGAAATAAAGAAAACTAAAAAATAAAAAAAGGAAAAAGAATAGACAAAAAGCTGAAAAAAAAAAGAAAAATACCAACTGAAAAGTTTTACTAACAATATGATATGACAGAAGGGTCTCAATGGTGGGTGGGGTGATTTCAGAGGGACATAGTTATGGCTTTAAATATTAATGATACACGGAGTAAGGAAGTCATTGAAAAATGTTCACTTCTGATTATATTATGGAGAAAGATTAACATTAGTGTTGTCATAACTCGAACAGTTGCTAATCCTCCCTCCCCAAGGAGCAGGGGGAGGAGAAAACAGAAGAGAACAGCATATTATTTTATTTTCATCCTAACTTTTACAGTTTTCCCCTTTATAGTCAGTAAAATGGGTTTTTAATTTCTATAAATTTTCCTTTTAAAATACATTCATTTAAGAAGGAATACATTGTGTCAAATAAAAAATACTTTACATCAAAAGTGTAACAGATGGTACCAGGGATATATGAAAAATCATGAAGGTGGTAAGAGAAAAACTGATGTTTGGGAAATATGGCTATAGGAATACATTGGAAGAAGTGATCAGAGTAATGCTAGTGGTAGTTGCATTTACTGAGCCCTTATTATGTTCCAGGCATGTCTCTGGCACTACATATGGCTTGTCCGAATGCTGAAAAATGGGAAGCTCAGGGAAGATTTTATGGAAAGGGGAAGAATGAAGATATGAATGGGAAGAATTTTGGACTGGGAGTTTGGGGTAGCATGCAAGTATGGTATAAATGAATTAGACTATGGCTCATTATTCATTTAAAATTCAATAATAATAATTTATTAAGCTTCTACTAAATGTCAGTACTTATACATGTTAAGCGTCCCAAAGTCGTAAATCTGGAATTCAAAGTGCTCCAAAATTCAAAGTGCTTTAAAGCTTTTTGAGCACAGACATGATGCTCAAAGGAAATGCTCATTGAAGCATTTCAGATTTCAGATTTTTAGATTTGGAATGCTCAACCCAGGTATAATACAAATATTCCAAAATTCAAAAAAATCCAAAGTCTGAAACACTTCTGGTCCCAAGCATTTTGGGTAAGGGATATTCAATCTCTACTTGCCATTGAGGGTAAAATAGTGTATAACATAAACATGGTTCCTGATGTCATAGAATTTGCACTTTAAGAAGAGAAAGGGAACCTTTTAAACACCTCCAAAGCTCAGTTAGGATATGTGCTGTGAAAGCATTAAACAGGTGGAGAGTGACAAGGGGGAGGAGGAGGGGAGAGGCCTCATAGGTGACATTCCAGCCAAGACCTGGGGAATGAGAAGAGGTGGCCTTGAGAGGAATAGGGACAAGAAGGAAGTGCATGGCCAAGACCGGAGTAGAAAAGATCTTAGGATGTGTGAAGATCTGAAAGAATACAGGTATGCTTGGACCCAGTGGTGAGGCAGGTCAGGATCCATTGAGGTCCAATAGGCCCCATTGAGGCATTTTGATTCCATTCTAAGTGCAATGGGAAATAATTGAAAAGTTGCAAGCAGGAATGTGACAGGATCTGATTTAAGATTCCAGTATATTCACCTGGATATGTAATAATTACTATGCTGTAGATATAATGCCACATAAAAATACATCTGATAAGAGAGGGTCTGTTTACTAAGTGCTGTAATCGTTTCCCAATAGTCAGTAGCATTACAAGGGAGAAAGGTTAAATCTATTTTTTTAAAAAAAATATAGTTGCAAGCTCCTTGCTAGATTTCTATATCACCTCAGATTGAACTCTTCTCCAAATAGGTATACCCCAGGCTTCTGCGGAGACCAGTTGCAAATTTAGTTGAGTACTCCTGCTCTATTTTTATCCTTAGCTCAAGTCTTTCTTTCTCATAAATAAACCCCATGTCCAGAGAGAACATCAACCGCTGTGTATGAATTTGATGAGAACATCAACTTCAGGTGAGTGGCTTTGCCGATAAACACATGTCATTAGTTGTGGGGTTATTTATAAAAGTCCCTGAACGGACAGGGACTCTATTAAAATGAGGTCTAGAAGACTATTTTAAGTCTGGATATATATACATTTTTTTTTTTTTTTATTGAGACCTTGCTCCATTCATGCTTTCATTGAGCAAGTTGCAAACCACTCACTAGCATGGTGGTCCTGTTCCAGTGGATTGATTCAGAAACTGCCTCTCCAAAATGAACTCATTGTAATGGGGTAAACCAGGAAAGCAGCCACATAGTTTCCCAAGGGTGAAAACATTCTGAATTGTTTATAAGAGGGTTGATTTTTTTTTTTAAATCTTTGAACAAAAGCATTGTTTGGTGCCAACTGGGTTTGCATAACTCTGCCCAAAGGCCCCAGCTCCCAGCTTCCTGTGCACATTATTCTTGTGGTGGCTGGGAAGAGGGTGGCTGCAGAGCGGTCCAGATGATTCCTCCTGTTTGTATTCCTCTTGCTTCAGCTGTCCCTCACTATCTCTCTGCTGAGTCCGGGCCAGGCTGCTGTGTGGGTGGGAAGTGGTAAAGGCAATGGGAATTCTCCCATGGCTTTGAGGAGAGGGAATGTATGGGACAGTGAAGAACAAGAAGGTTCAGATGTTCAAGCTGGTAGGATGGGGTAAAGAGAGCACTGCTGGAGGTCTAGCCTAGGGTGGTAGTGCTTCCTGTTTGGGCTGCATTTCTAGGAAGTGCGTGCCCTTGAACCCTCTTGGCAGGGATGTCTAGGTCTGGCTGGAATGTAATAGAAGTGGAAAAGATGAGCCTTGGCTGCTGCTACTTCTTCCTTTAAAAAAAAAAAAAAACAGCTTTATTGAGGTAAAACTGGCATAAATAAACTGCACATACTTATTCAATTTGATCAATTTTGACATATATAAACACCCATGACATAATTCACCACAATCAAGATAGTGAATATATCCATTACACCCAAGTCTCCTCACGTCCCTTAGTCAGCTCTTTCTCATACCCATCTCATATCATCCTCCTCCCCTAATCCCCAAGCCATGATTTGCTTTCTTTCACTGTAGATTAGTTGGCATTTTATGGAGTTTCATCCTAATGAAATACTACAGTATGTAATTCTTGTCTGGCTTCTTCCCCTCAGCATGATCCTGAGACTCATTCAAATTGTTGCATGTGTCAACAGTTCATTTCTTTTTAATTGCTGGGTAGTATTACCTTGTATAGATATATCAATGTTTGTTTATTTACCTCTTGATGAACATTTGGGTTATTTTCAGTTTTTAGCCATTGCAACCAAAAAGCTGCTAGGAACATGTGTGTACTTATGCTTTCTTGTGTGGACATATACTTTCATTTCCCTTTGGTAAATACCTAGGTGTGTGGTGGCCTGATCATATGGTAGGTAGGTATATACTCAACTTTTTAAGTAGCTGCCAAACTGTTTTCCAAAGTGGCCATTGTATTTTACAGTCGCACCAGTGGCATGTGAGCGTTCCACTGCCTTTACATCCTTGCCAACTCTTGCTATGGTAGCCTTAATTTTAGCTACTCTAATAGATGAGGAGTGGCACCTAACTGTGATGTTTATTTGAATTTCCCTAATGACTACTGATGTTAGTCATCTTTTCTTGTGATTATTTGCCACCCATATATTTTATTTATGAAGCATCTGCTCAAATACTTTGCTCACTTGAAAAAATTGAGTTATTTTTTCCTTTTGATTGAGTCTTAAGAGGTCTTTACATATTCATTCTGGATTCAAGTCCCTCATAGATATTTTGCAAATTTTTCTTTCAATCTGAGACTTGTCTTTTCATTCTCTATAGTATCTTTTGAAGATTAGAGCTTTAAACAATTTTGATGAGGTCCGATTTACCAATTTGTTCTTTTACAGGTTATAAATTCAATGCAGTATCTAAGAAATTTTTGCCTAACTCAAGGTCACAAATATTTCTCCTTGTTTTATTTTAGGTGTCTTAAACTTTCCGATTTTATGTTTAGGTTTATGATTCATCTTGTGTTAATTTTGTATATGGTACAAAGTATGCATGCAAATTCTTTTTTTTTTTTTTTGCACATGAATATCCAAATTTTTTCAGCACCATTTTAAGAAAAGGCCATCCTTTCTCCACTGTATTTTTCTCCATCTTTGTCTTAAATCAGTTGTGTGGGTAGGTGTGGGTTTATTTCTGGCTTCTTAATTCTGTTCAGTTAATCTATTTGCCTTATTTTACGCCAACATACCACCATTTTAATTACTACAACTTTATAAAAATTTTTAAAGTCAGGTAGTGTTAGCCCTTTAACTTTGTTCTTTTTCAGTAACTCTGTCTATTATAGATCCTTTGCATTTCCATATGAATTTTAGAATCAGCTTATCAATTTTTAGAAAAATGCTTACTAGAGTTTAATTAGAATTTTGTTGAAGCTATACATCAATTTACTTAGAATTGATATTTTAAATAATATTGAGCTCCCTGACCTATGAACAAAGTGTATCTTTTACCTATTGAGATCAGCTTTTGTATGTCTGAAATGTCTTTATTTTACTTTTGGCTTTTAAAGATATTTTCAGTGGATAAAGAATTCTAGGTGGACAATTTTTTTTCAGTGCCTCAAATATATTGCTCCTTTGTCTTCCAGCATGTGTTATTTTTTTCTTTCTTTCTTTTTTTTAATGTACAAGAAAGACTTTACTCAAGATAGAGGGGAGAAAGGCCAGAACTCAGTCTGAATTCAACAACACTGAAATAAAAGGCAAAGCAGTTTTTAAGGGATGGGGTAGGGGAATTTTAGGCTGCCTGTGCTTCTAATTGGTTTTACCCAAAGTAAAAGTGAACTTTCTCATTTCTTCATGCTAAGAAGTAGTTTTACAGCATAGAGCAAGGCTCCCTCTGAGGTTAGGCTCCTCTTCTCCCACAGAAACTGAGAGGTTGGGGCCCTGAGTCCCCTGATGATTACATTTCACAGGGATGGCCCCCAGATCCCTGAGAAAAATCATTTGGGGGTTGTCAAACTGTTAAGAGGCTTTTAAAAAGATTTACATCTCAAAGGGACAGAAAAAAATTTACAATTACAAACTTTCTGAATTAAATGCTCTAGGCAAAGAAAGATCAGGGGCCTGGAGTCAGGAAAAAGCCCATCTAACTTGAGTAAAGCCAAAGGGAAGGAATATTAAGGCCCTCTTGGCCAGTGGGTGTGCACTTCTTACTATCTAATGTCTTGCACCTTAGTTTAGGGGCTTTTTGCAGAGGAGAGGTAGGGAAGAGAAGCGATCTGAAATTAATGGATTTCCTGTCTTTTGTGAAAGCCTAAATCTACCCACAAGGTGAAAAGAAATCGTTTTTAGAATGCCATGAGAGAAAGGGATTCAAAAGTGGAGAAGTCTGTGGATATGAGCAGGTGATTCATTCGAGGACATTTTGGGTGATCTTTTTAGGGAGATAGAACCCTAGGCTCTGGGGGTCCTAGCCATGGCTTGGAAACAAGGTTGGCAAACCTCAAGGGATCTGGAAACATGCACAGGGAAGATGTACATGCCTCCTGCACTTCTCCCATCATTTTTTGTTTACCAGATTATAGCAGGACTCTGGAGGAGAGATGAGAACCACAATAAAGACTGAATTAAAACATCACATAAGCCCTACAAGTTGGCTCATTAGATTCCTAATTTATTTTAAGGAAATAAAGACAGTTTTATTTCTTGTGGCATGAGATACATACCAGCTACATTGGAAAATGTTTAGTACCATGCTTGCTATGTGTCAGATATTCAATAAACATTAGCTAAATGAAATTAAGCCAGGAAAAAAAAAAGGAGTGAGCTGAAAGGTAGGGAGAGAACTGAGAAATAGTGAGTATTGTAAAATCCAAGAGTAGAGACACTTTCAAAATGGAGGAAATGATCAGTGATGTCAAGTGGCAGAAAGAAGTTAAGTCAGATGGGAATTTGAAAGTATGCATTGAATTTTGCAATGAAGGGGTCAGTGACGTTCTTGGAAGCACGTTCAATGAAGCATTCTGGAGAACAGCCAAACTCCCCTGGGATGAGACCAAACTGGAGTCAATGAGTAGAGACTGCCCTTTGAAGAAATTTGGGAAGGAAACAGAAGTAGACAACAACTGCAGGGGAGAGGTAAAGTTGAAGGAGGACTTTATTTAGGATTGGAAAAAGCTTTTATAGGCTTTTAAGAAGGAGATTTGAAGATTCTTAAAAGAAACTAATGGATAAAGCAATTGAATTATAAAAAAAATTTGAAATGGAAAACAATTGTTGGAGAAAGAGTCAGCTGTAATAAATTTGCCTTCAAATTAAGAAACTAATATAATTATCTCATGGGATAGGTGTTACTATAGACCATAGGACATACCTTGGACTTTGTAAAATGGTGGGTGGCTAGCTGGATACAGACCACAAATTGCTTTGTTGTGTCCACATAATATTTTAAAAATCTGATTATATGCCAATATTTGAAAATCAATGAATTTCATAGATATTTGAACTTTCTCAAAATATTAAGCAATCTTTTAACTTAATAATTGTTTGTAGGCTATTGTTCCTGTCAACAATCAGTGGGAGCCTATTTGGCTGCCCTGTAGATCAGAGTTTGGCAAATGCTTTCTGTAAAGGGCTAGATAGTAAATATTTTACGCTTTGCCATACAGTGTCTGTCTAACTACTCAGTCCCACCGTTGAAGTTCAAAATCACCTACAGACAATATGTAAATGAATGGGCTTTGCTGTGTTCCAACAGACTTTATTTGTGGACATTGAAATTTGCATTTTTATATAATTTTTTGTGCATGAAGAAATATTGTTCTTCTTAACTTTTTTTTCAACCATTATAAAAAGGTTACAACAATTCTTAGCTTGTTGGCCAGACTGACACAGGTGGCCAGCTGGATTTACCTGTGTGTCATAGTTCGTAACTGCTGCTTATGGATTACTGTAAATCCTAGTGTTCTGCTTTCTGCCCTAGGTGGAGTACAAGTTGCAATTTTTATTGTGTTTGTGCTTTTATTTTTCTCACACTTACCCTACTTCATTAATTTACTTGGCCTGCGTTGGCATTTGATTTTGATCTTTATATAGGGTGACCAGGTGTTTCCAATTGGCCTAGATTGGAAGATTTTTCAGCACTAAAACCAGGAAAGTGGCCAGGTGCTGTGGCTCACGCCTGTAATCCTAGCACTCTGGGAGGCCGAGGCGGGTGGATTGCTCAAGGTCAGGAGTTCGAAACCAGCCTGAGCAAGAGCAAGACCCCGTCTCTACTATAAATAGAAATTAATTGGCCAACTAAAGATATATATAGAAAAAATTAGCCGGGCATGGTGGCGCATGCCTGTAGTCCCAGCTACTTGGGAGGCTGAGGCAGAAGGATTGCTTGAGCCCAGGAGT
>CAUYRT010024599.1:0-15370 GCA_963574885.1 Lepilemur ruficaudatus
GAAGGGATCCTTCTGTCTCAGGCATGAGCCACAGTGTCTGGCTAATTTTTTCTATATATATTTAGTTGGCCAATTAATTTCTTTCTATTATTAGTAGAGACGGGGTCTCACTCTTGCTCAGGCTGGTTTTGAACTCCTGACCTTGAGCAATCCGCCCGCCTCAGCCTCCCAGAGTGCTAGGATTACAGGCGTGAGTCACCGCGCCTGGCCGCACAGCTACTTTTTCTGAGTGTCTTTGAGCGCTTTCCAAATGAAGTTCCAGGTGCAGATGGTATCACTATGCCTGTTTTGCTGTTGGAGAGAGCAAAGCAGAGAGAGATTATTCAGTTTAATTCGGTACTTTAGATCAGCAAGAAATTCTTTAAAAAATAGAACTGTGTAGAACTTACTAAGAACTTTTGCTGTCTTTTGCTTGTTTCATGTAGGAATTGGCATTTATGCCACAGGGGCTTTGTTCTTTTTATGCACCTAGAAATATTGAATTTTGAGCATATATTGCTGCATAACTTGAAATTGTAGTAGAAATAAGGACATACAAAGATGTAAAAAAGTGTTGAGGATATGTGTTAAAGATTCTATCCTATTGATGGTTTGGATGATCTTAAAATGCATTCTTTTGTATTATTGTTGCCTGTATTAGCATTGCTGTTAATGAAAAAAGAAAGCTGATTATGTGTTTTATTGTGCTTCATCTTTTTGCTAACCTAGCATTTAACATGTGAATGTTATTGATGTCTCACTTTTCCTTTATAGGGTATATACTTTGGATGAAAGTTTTAGAGCCTAGTGCTTGACTCAGATAGACCTGTAGTACATTTGTATAACATTTCTCTCTGTAGGTCAGGACGGTCATTGTTGCCAAAGGCATAGAGTGTGCTTTCTCATTTGTTTCTTATAATGCTTCTGTTCTTTATTATCTTTTTAGGTGATACAGTAAATATTGGAGGTGTATCCTACAAGTTGAAAACTCCCAAGAACCCAGAACTTGTGCCACAGAACTACAGTAAGAAATAATTCATTAGTTTATGAATGAATAACTTTTAACTTTTCATTATGGGAATTTTCAAACTTATGCAAAACTAGAGGACCCAATGTACTTATCATCCAGCTTCAACATTTATTAATGTTATGCCAGTCTTCTTTTACCTGATCCCCACTTTTTGTCCTGGAGCATTTAAAACCTATCCCAGACATCCTATCATTTCACACATGAATATTTCAGGAGAAACATTTATTTGTCTCACATACTACTGTTTATTACATGGGATAAAATTTACATATAATAAAATACACATATAAATGTTTGTTTTGGTTGGTTTTGACAATTTTATAAACCTGTGGAACCACCAAGGTTACTTTAATCACCCCCCACAGGTTTTCTTGTGCTTGTTTCCCTTCACCCTGCCCTAGAAACCAGTTTTCTTTTCTACCATGATAGATTAGTTTTGCCTGTTCTCCAGCTTTATATAAATAGAATCATATGGTATGAGTGAGTGTGGGTGTATTTTTTTCCATCAAGAGAATGAATTTGAGGCCTGGCGCGGTGGCTCACGCCTGTAATCCTAGCACTCTGGGAGGCCGAGGTGGGCGGCTCGCTCAAGGTCATGAGTTCGAAACCAGCCTGAGCAAGAGTGAGACCCCGTCTCTACTAAAAAATAGAAATTAGCTGGACAACTAAAAAAAAATATGTAGAAAAAATTAGCTGGGCATGGTGGCTCATGCCTATAGTCCCAGCTACTCAGGAGGCTAAGGCAGAAGGATTGCTTGAGCCCAGGAGTTTGAGGTTGCTGTGAACTAGGCTGACGCCATGGCACTCTAGCCCGGGCAACAGAGTGAGACTCTGTCTCAAAAAAAGAAAAAAAAAGAGTGAATTTGAGGTTTATCCATATTGCTGCACCTATTGGTTTGTTTTTAATTTCTGAATACTATTCCATTGTATAAATATGCCACAAATTGTTTATCCATTCTTTTGTTGATGGACATTTGGATGGCTTTCATTTTTGGACTGTTATAAATAAGGTGCTATGAACATTCCTCTACAGTTCTTTTGGTGATAAGTTTTCACTTCTCTTGAGTAAAAAGCTAGGAATTGAATTGATATGTCATAGGACTAATGCCTGTTTAGCTTTATAACACATTGCCAAAACAGTTCTCCAAAGCAGTTGTACCATTATACTTTTGACCAACAGTGATGTTCTACATCCTTGACAACATTGGTATTTCTAGTCTTTTTTATTTTACTCATGCTACTAGATGTAAAAAAAGTAACTCATCATGGTTTTTGTTTTATAATAGCTTTATTGAGATATAGTTCATATGCTATAAAATTCACCATTTAAAAGGGTACAATTTGGTGGTTTTTAGTATATATTCAGAGTTGTGCAGTCATACCGCTATCTAACTTTAGAACATTTTTATCACCCCAAAAAGAATCCTCGTACCCATTAATAGTCATTCCCTGTTTTCTCCTCTTTCTTCCTCCCAGCCTTTGGCAACAACTAATATACTTTCTGTGTCTATGGGTTTGTCTATTCTGGACATTTCATATCAATGGGATCATACTATGTAGCCATTGTGTCTGGCTTGTTTCACCTAGCATAATGTTTTCAAGGTTCATTGATGTTGTAGCATGTGTCAGTAATTCATAGCTTTGTATGGCTAATTTTATTCCATTGTAAGGATCTTCTGTATTTTGTTTATTCATCAGTTGATGGATATTTGGATTGTTTTTACTTTTGGGCTATTATGAATAATGCTGCCATGAACATCCATATACACATGTTTTTTATGGACATATGTTTTCAATTTTCTTGGGTATTTACCTAGAAGAGGAATTGTTAGGTCATATGGTAGCATATGTTTAACATTTTGAGGAATTACCAAAATGGTTTCCATATCAGCTACACCCTCCAGCAATGTGTGAGGTTTCCAGTTTCTCCACATTCTCACTAACACTTGTTATTGTCTCTTTTTGATAACAACTATCCTCATGTATGTGAAGTGGTATGTAATTGTGGTTCTGTTTCACATTTCCCTAATGGCAGTCACTTCTTTGCTCGAAATCATGTCATTTCTTTTCTCAAAATTCTTTAAACGACTTTTTAATATTTTAGAAACAAAGGTCGATTCTTAGCTGTCTTGATCTAATCTTAGCCTCATCTTGTGCCATTTTCTTCTCCTATTCTGTGTTCTAGTCATTGGGCACGATGTATTATAGAATAACTTTTTCTTTGCTCTTCAGATTCTTCCCTTAGACTATCTGCTCTGTTAAAGAAAATTATTCAGTGATACTTGTTAAAGCATGGTGAGTAAAAGTTTATTCAGGACCATCATTATGGGTCTTTCAGTGGGGGAGAAAGATTGGGCTTGGCTCTGAAAACAGCATGGGCTAGTGGGAATTTATAGCTGAGGAGCAGCATGGAGAAACATCAAGGGTAGAGGGGGTTCTGGCTAAACTGACCTAA
Organism: Lepilemur ruficaudatus; assembly: GCA_963574885.1. Classification (NCBI taxonomy): domain Eukaryota; kingdom Metazoa; phylum Chordata; class Mammalia; order Primates; family Lepilemuridae; genus Lepilemur; species Lepilemur ruficaudatus. The sequence goes on from CAUYRT010024599.1 coordinate 3,465, forward strand.
CAAGATTCTTGCTGAAGACAGGCCACGTGATCAGACATCACCTGGGGGATGGAGATGAGAAACCTGATGAAGAATGATCTCAGTTGTCAAGAATGGGGAGGTTCTGGCTAAATTGCCTTAGCAAGGTTCTTTTGCTAAAACTGAATTTTACAAGAAAGTGCAGGGATGGGCCTTGGAAAAGCTTTAGAAACCTGACTAAAGTTTGGTCAAGCAAAGAATCTTTGTTAGCTCCTTGAGGGGGATTGGAATATCTCACTTTCATGTAACACAAAGTTCCATTAACTCTACCTCCTAAATGGCTCTGCAGTCTGTCTTCACCACTCTGTGCCACTTTTCTTTTCCTTTCTTTTACTTTTCTCTCTTTCCTTTCTTATCTCTCTTTGTCCTCTGGGCTAGAGTATATTGGCATTGTCATAGCTCACTGCAGCCTCACACTCGTAGGCTCAAGTGATTCTCCTGCCTCAGCCTCCCGAGTAATTGGGACTACAGGTGCATGCCACCATGCCCAGCTAATTTTTTTCTATCTTTTGTAGAAACAGGATCTCACTCTTGCTTAGTATGGTCTTGAACTCCTGGCCTCAAGCAATCCTCCTACCTCCACCTCCTAGGTGCTAGGATTACAGGTGTGAGCCACCACATCTGGCATCCCACTTTTCTTTTACTATGTTTCTTTTGAGTTATTTTCTTAGTAGTCTTTTTAGGGGTTACAGTTGATGCTTAACCCTAAAATGATTTTATTCAGATTAATGGTAACTTAGTTTCAATAGTATACAAAAGCTTTGCGCCAAAATACCTCTGTTCCTTCCTACCTCATTTGTGCTATTATCGTCATAGGAGTTATATCTTTGTACATTAAAAGTCCATTGATAGTTTTATAATTATTGCTTTATGAAATTGCCTTTTAAATCAGAAGAGTTACAAACAAGAATATGCTTATATCGTCATTATATTTACCTATGTAGTTCTCTTTACTGATAATCTTTATTTCTCCATGTGAATTTCAGTTACTGTCTAGTGTGATTTCAGCCTAAAAGAAGGATTACCTCTAATAGTTCCTGTAGGACAGTTCTATTAGTGATCAATTTTCTCAGTTATTTTTCTCTGTTAAATTTGGAAATGTCTTAATTTCTCCTTTGTATTTTGAGGGGAAATTTTACTGGATATAGATTCTTCATTGGCGGTTTCTTTCAGCACTTTGCATATGTCTACTTACTACCTCTGGCCTCCCTAGTTTCTGATGAGAAGTCAGTTATTAATCTTCTCAAGGATCCTTTCCACATGATGACTCACTTTTCTCTCTGCAATCAAGATTCTCTTTTGACAGTTTGACTATGATGTATCTAAGTGCAGATTTCTTTGAGTTTATTCTCCGTGGAGTTTGTTGAAATTCTTGGACGTGCAGACTAATGTTTTTCATCAAATTTGGCAAGATTTTTGGCCATTATTTCTTCATTATTAGTTATTTCTTCCCTCTTCCCCCTCTTTTTCCTTTCATTACTCCTGTTATGTTTATATCGATAGATTTGATGGTGTCCTACAAGTCTCAGAGACTGTTCGTTTTTCCTCATTCTTTTTTCTTTCTGTTCCTTCTACTAGATCATCTCAATTGACCCATCTTCAAGTTTGCTGATTCTTTCCTCTGCCTGCGCACATCTGTTGTTGAGCCCTTCTAGTGAACTTTTGCATTTCACTTATTGTAGTTTTCAAATTTACAATTTCTATGTGGATCTTTTTTTTATCATTTCTATCTCTTTATTGGTATTCTTTATTTGATGAGACATTATTGTCATACTTTAAGTTTTTAGAGATGACTTCTTTTAATTCTTTGAACATATTTATAATAGCTAATTTAAAGTGTTTGTCTACTAAGTCAAATGTCTGGCTTCCTCAAAGACAGTTTTTATGAACTCCTTTTTTTCTCTGTATATGAGCCATACCCCGTTTTTTGTTTTCTTTTTTGTAATTTTGTTGTTGTTAAAAGTGGACATTTAAAATAGTATAATAAGTCTGTATTCTTTGTTATGTGCAGCCATTGACGTTTCTGCTTGGTTAGCTTAGTGGTCAGTTAGTGATTGGACTGAGATTTCTTAAATGCCTAGAACCAATAAGTCTCTTCCTTTGCTGAGGGCCTTTATGTGCATGTTGGGTATGACTTCAGTGCTCCACAGTCAGCTTGTAACTGTGTCTTAACCTTTATTTTCTGCTGTGGAAACCCTCGAGGTCAGCCAGAGGTGAGAAATGAGGCCCTTCGGGATTTTCCTGGACATGTGCATGTTCTTCCAGATTCCCAGGCATACACTGGAACTTTTCAAAGCCTCCTATGAATATCTCATTCCCAATTTTTTTTTTAAGTTTTTTGGTCAAACTCTTGTTAGCACCAACTGGTTTCACTGCCTCAGGCAGCTGTAATGTTAAACAGTTGTTGTTGATTTTTTTTGACAAATGCCCTGGGGTAGTGCTCTTGCACACATTGAGCTCTGACTGTATCAAATAAAGACAAATTCTAAGAAGGGAACTTTACAGGGAGCTGCCAGATGGGTCAAGTAGGGACAGTTTTCTGAGGCTAAGGCTTTCACGGAGCTTCAACTCAGTTCTGTCACCTTAGTTGGCTGCCAGGCTGCTGGTTTTCTCTATGCCAGGCTGTTGGTTTTCGAGACAATCACAGAGTTACGGACATGGGGTTGGAATTAGGGCAAGTTAAAATACTACAAAACTCACTATTCTTACTGAGGTTCACCCATTTTTCTTGGGTGAATACTTGTCAGATTGTTGAAAGCCTTTTGTTAATTTCCAGAGTGCTGAAAAAGTTGATTTTCATTGTGGTTTTAATTTTCATTTCTCTGAAAGTAATGATGTTCAAGATATTTTCTTGTGCTTATTCACCATTTGTATATCTTGTGAAGTATCTTAAAGTCATTTTCCATTAAAAAATTGAATTGTTTGCCTTTTATTATTGATTTGTGAAAGTTCTTCATATATTATGGATATAAGTCCTTTGTCATATGCATATATTATGAAAACTCTCAGTCTACTTGATTAGACATTTTCTCATTGTTAGCTTCTGATCGGCAGAGTTTTGATTACATCCAATTTGTTGATTATCTATTTCTCTTTCTTTTTTTTTTCATCTTGTGTTTTTAAAGGGGAGATTATCTATTTTTTATGGTAAGTGCTTATTGCATATCTTAGAAATCTTAACCCACTCACTTCAAGATTCTGAAGATATGCTGTTTTTTTCTAACACCTTTATAGTTCTATTTTATTGTAAAAGGATAGATATATTTCATCTCATTTTGTAAATTCATTGACTTAATTTTTTCATCCTATAACCTTTATTATTTACATATCTGTAGAACCTGTAGTGGTATCTATAGATAGACTCTGTAGTGTTATTCCCTTTTTTTATTACTGATACTGGAAATTTGTATTTGTATTTTTTCTTTCTATTTTTAATCATTCTTGCCAGGGGTTTATCAGTGATATTAACTTTTCAAAGAAACAGCTTTGGACTATTTTTGTCCATTTATTTCATTGATTTTTGAACTTTAATGCTTCTTCTTCTTTTTTTTTTTTTTTTTTTTGAGACAGAGTCTCACTCTGTTGCCCAGGCTAGAGTGCCATGGCGTCAGCCTAGCTCACAGCAACCTGAAACTCCTGGGCTGAAGCGATCCTCCTGTCTCAGCCTCCCAAGTGGCTGGGACTACAGGCATGCGCCACCATGCCCGGCTAATTTTTTCTATATATTTTTAGTTGGCCAATTGATTTCTTTCTGTTTTTAGTAGAGACGGGGTCTCGCTCTTGCTCGGGCTGGTTTTGAACTTTTGACCTTGAGCAATCCGCCCGCCTCGGCCTCCCAGAGTGCTAGGATTACAGGCGTGAGCCACCGCGCCCGGCCTAAAGCCTACATACAGCACCTGGTATTCCCAGGCGGTCTCCCATCCAAGTACTAACCAGGCCCGACACCGCTTAGCTTCGGAGATCAGACGAGATCGGGCGCATTTAGGGTGGTATGGCCGTAGACAATGCTTCTTTATTTACTTTAGCTCCTCTTCTAACTCCAGCTTCACAAACTATGGCAAACCATAAGCAATCTCTCTTTGTTGTATAGCAGCCAGATTTTTCGATTGCTGGGGAGTTCTCTTTGCCATTCAGTCCTTTCTTCTGCTTGCTGCAACTCAGATCTCTCTTGTCCTGTTGTCCTGTCCCCAGCCTCCAGAGGCTGCTTCAGTGAGGGCCAGGAGTGCCTGAGAGGGATTTATCTCAGCTGTCCTGCTCCAACACCATTCTTAAGGCACTGTTGCCTTGCACTGGATAAAGACCCAAGCACCTGAAAGGAATTTCATCTTTTCTCTCCCACCCTCTACCATGCGCTTTTGCCTTACGCTAAGGAAAGGTCCAGCCTGCTTCAGGAAGGATATCTCTCAGCTCCTGCTCTGAATCTGGTTTTTAGTGTATATCGCTGTGTATTCGCTAAGGGGTTGTGGGGAAAGAGTAGCTGGGTAGGTGCAGGTTTTCTCTGTGCTGGGACTTCTTAGTATATTAATCCATTATGCCAGCCCATATGTGGCTCTTAGAAGTTTGCTAAAAGTTTAATTCGTTTTTCCTGACACATCTATTGCAGATTCTTCCTCTTCCTGCCATTCCACCAGGGGTGAAAGTTAGCTGTGAATCTCTCTCCTTGAAAGGGCTCATTATTTTGTAGAATTTAGCTCATTTAGGTTTCTTTTTATCCTTAGCTATATGATGAGTTTTAAGAAACTGTGATTTTTATAGATTAACTGGTTTGTTCCATTCGTTAAGTTGAAAGTGAAATTCTTTTGCAGTTCACTTCATCCTAACTAGAAGTGGGAGTTGGGAACATTTATTTTTAATGTTCTTTATTTAATGAGTTTGCCTAAGTGTACTATTGTAATAGACAGGTTTTCTTTTCTGGAGGTGAGACTAGTGACATAAGTTCTTCAACAAGTTGTTATACTTGTCTGGAGAAAAATTAACAAAATGGATCTATAATAACTTACATGCCATGGGTACATGATAATTTGGAATAAAAGGGCATTTTTTCCTGATTTCTGGGCTTGTCTTATTATGAATGAACTGATGTTTTACAATAAACTTTAGAGGTGAGGATAATATCCACTCTTGATAGAGAATAGGAAAACTTATATGTAGTTTGAATTCTATAGGAAAATGACTGCTGGGGGTGAAAATTATGTTTAAAATTTTGGCTCTATTACTTTCTAGCAGTGTGAACTTCTGTAGATTGTTTACCTGCTTTGAGTCTCCTTGACTATATAGGGACGATTGTTTCAACCTCATGGATACATTGTAAGGATTAAGTTGAATAGGGTATGTGAAATGTGTAGGATAGTACCTGGCGCTTAGTGCCCAATAAATATGCATCCTCACACAACCATTCACCTAGTCCTAACGTGCACAAGTTTCTAAATTTAGCAACACTCATAAGTTGTCCCCCAAACCCCCATAAAAACCTAAAACAGCAATAACCAAAAAACCACCACCATATTTTTTGTTTGCATACTTAAAATTTTTACTATTTTTATGCATCCCTTACATAATAAAAAATTTTCATTTATTTGTGTTTAGTTATCAGTAGCTTACTCTTTGGAATTTATCTGAAGAGAGTTTATATTGAAAGCAGTTGGATGGTCTGTAGATCCTAGTTTGGTTTTCTGTGCTTGCTCTCTAATAAACATTATTCCTACCATTGTCACAATGGAAGTATCCTTATCTATTATCTTCTTATATACCAAGATGATGTTAGCATGTTTTACCCAGTAGGCAATTGTTACATTGTTTTTACTCACCTTTATTATAAGCAACTGTTTCCATTTGTAAGAAAAAGACAGTTAGGGGTTTGGTTACCTTGAAATAGAAGTGGCAGAGCTAAGTCAACCAAAATCTTAAGTATCCACATAAGCATTATGTGGTTGCTATGTATTGATTGGGAAGAAAAATTATATTGCATAATGCAACCTGTTTTTGTGCATTCATTTATTATGTTCAAATATTGTATTTTTTTGAACTTTCCTCCTTCTCTCAGGGATTATTTCCAAAATGGTAAAATTATAGTTCTTTGGTTTCACTGTTGTTATTACATTATTGATTAGATATTATGGATTTGGGTTACGAGAGAATTTTGATGGACTTTTTTTCTCTTTTAAAGTTTTTTAAAAAATATTTTAAAATACTTTGGAAAAGGTGTTTTGTTGAAGTTTGATACCCTATTACTTTTCTTCCTGTATTTATGCTTCAATTTACCTTTTGGATATTTAATATTTTCAAATGAAATATAAAATGATAGATTTTTATTGAAGAAAGAAACTTTAGCAATTATTATCCTCTCTGAAACTCTAATTTCATAGTCAGGAAAAGTAGGACCACAAGAAAGAGGTCAGAAGACTAATTAGTAGCAAAGCCCAGATTTCCTAACTTCAGTTTGGTTTTCCTTTTACAACCTGCTACAGTGTCTCGAAGCTACTTAGTAGCTACTCTTGATTTTCTTTAGAATAATCCCTGGGATGGAAAGAAGAATAGTATGTTAGAAAACTATTTTGAAATTTAAAAGTATAAAAGGTAATTAAAAAATACTGAATGAGTTGAGGCATGGCAGTGTTGTTTTATTTCTATCTTTAACAAAGTTGTTCAGAGCACTGAACATCACTATTGTCTTATAGTAGTAAAGAAATAAAAGTCACAGTGTTGAAATATGAGCTCTGATATTCATATTTAACATATATTTAATAAAATGGTAGAAATCCTGTTAATGGCATGTGCTACCAACTGGAAATATTCTTAAGTGAAAGTCTAAAATTCAAAGGAAACCCACACAAAAGTATTATCAAAGTAAAATTTCTTAATTCATTGACCACCTGAGATAATGAATTCTATAGTCAGTCATCAACTGCTCATTCAGACTGTTTCTGTCTTCACAGTGTTGGGCACAAAAGGACATCTTTCTAGCTCTAGCATCTAGCCCAGCACCTGGCACTTCATAGACCCAGGGGTTGGATTGCTCTTCAGTTTTTTTATTATCTAGATCTTGTTACCTCCTGCCTTGACCATTATAACTCCCATTTATCGTCTGAGTCCTGAGTCTCTCACCTGCAAATGTTGAAGTGGATAAATGGAGCTTTTTTGCCTTTCTGTGTTAAAATTGAATCTTAAGGTTTAGATGAATTTGACAGGTTTTAAAAAGGGATTCTTTCATGTTTTGGTGCTTGAAGTTATAGTATATTGTACCAAAGATGATACTTCTTCCAGGGTTTGCCTTAGGAGGTGATGCTCCAGGGTAGCAGGTTTTCAATAGATAACTTTAAACCTAACCTCAGAGTTATATTTCTGCTTCCTTATATAATTTTCTTGCTGTAGTCAGTGGACCAATTGTACTTGAGGTCATTTAAGGTTTTCTGTACACACTGAACTTTTACCCAAGCAATTAGGGTCCACAAAAATTTCTTTAAGAATTATTATACAACACTATGCTTTTATTTAACCTGGTGAGTTTTGACGTAAAATCAACAGGATGAGAGATTTTTTTTTCTGTAGTTCATAAATAATTTTGAGGTTTGAGAAATTCATCATAAATGACAGCATAGCATGGGAAAATTGTGATTTTTGTGTAAATGTAGAACAAACATTGCAGCTGTTTGTCAGTTTTAATGAATTAGTAACATAGGTTACACAGAAGGTCTCTGGAAAAGTATTACCTAAGATTCCTTTACTTAAGAGAGTTAGAGCTTAGCAAAAAAATCAGAGAAGGCATCCGCTATTTAAGGTAGTGCCTTATTTTCAGTCTTTGCACTAATTGCCTCTCATTACATAAAAATTTACTTTGAGGAAAGGATTACCTTTGAGATTTCTTCAGATGTATTTTTAACAACAGAGCCCTCAAAAGGAAGAGTCCCATCAACTTTCAGAGTCCTTGAATGGCCCTGATGTATCCCTTAGAGTCTCTATAGCAGTCTTTATCCAGTGCCTAATTTTTCTTTAATCTTCTTCTTCCCAGCACTGTATTCAAGAAGGATTAAACATTTTTGATGCATTTTATTATTTTTTATTTTCTGCTTAATAGCTCTTGTTGCTTTCTGCAAATTTTGTTGCAGATGTACAATTTTTAGAAATTTATTTATTTCATAATTGATAAATAAAACTTGTATTAATGTATTAGTCATGGATTGCTTAATGACAGGGATACCTTCTGAGAAATGCATCATTAGGTGATTTCATCATTGTGTGATCATAGAGTGTACTTCTAGATTATACATCTACACATCTAGGCTATATGGCACAGCCCATTGTCTTAGGCTAACAAAGCTGTACAGCATGTTAAATACTATACTGAATACTGTAGGCAATTATAACACAATGGTATTTGTATTTCTAAACATAGAGAAGATAATGTGTTGCTCTACGATGTTATAACACTACAATGTCACTAGATGATAGGAATTTTTCAGCTCCAGTATAATCTTATGGGACCACTATTTAATATGTGGCCCATTGTTGCATGAAACATCGTTATGCAGTACATGACTGTATTTATGAGGTATACGTGTTTTGATATATGTATATATTGTGGAGTGGCTAAATCAAGCTAATGTATCAATTACCTCATATACTTTTTTATGCTGAGAACATTTAAAATCTATTCTCTTAGCATTTCTCAAGTATATAATACATTGTAAATAACTAAAGTCATCATATTGTATAATAAATTTCCTGAATAATCCTATCTAACTGAAATTTTCTATCCTTTGATGAACATCACCCCAATGCCCTCCATACCCAGATGTACAATTTTTGAACTATGTAATATGTTAAATAGGCTTCTTTGGATCCATGTGGCAATTTAGTTACCATAAAAGATACTGTTTAAGTGAGAAAATGAATTGAAGTAATAAACTTCTAAATAAAAATCACATTTTTAATGCATAAACATGATAGAGAATTAATACACTTAATATACACATATATCTGACAAATTGATGAGAAAAATCATGTGATCCAGTAGAAAATAAGCAAAGGATTCAAATAGGCACAACACAGAAGAGGAAATCTAAATGGCCAATAAGTATATGAACATATATTCTGACCCTGCTTAATAGAATGATACAAATTATACAATAAGATAGCAAATTTCATACATCACCTGGGCCAAAATTAAAAAGTATTATAATGTCCAGTACCTATACAGTTTCAGAGAAATGGCATTTTCATACATTGCTAGGAAAAGTGTGAGTTTATATGACTTCTTTGGAAAGTAATATGGGAGTAGTTATTAAAATATAAAGTATACATACCTTTTGATATAAAAGTTTCTTTTTTATGTTCTATCCATTAAGGAAAAAAATTAGCACCTAAAAAATGACATACGTACACGATATATATATGGTATATATTGCATCATTTTGATATTTTTGGTAGTGACAAATACTAAAAGTAATCTGAGTTCATCAATAGAATGGTTGAATAAATTATTTTACACCCACATTATGGAATCTTCTGTGGCTATTAAAAAAGAATAAATTAGACTTACGTCTTTGGACCTAGAAAGAATCCATGTGCTTATTGTTTTTTTTTTTTTTTTTTTGAGACAGTGTCTCACTCTGTTGCCCGGGCTAGCTAGAGTGAGTGCCGTGGCATCAGCCTATCTCACAGCAACCTCAAACTCCTGGGCTCAAGTGATTCTTCTGCCTCAGCCTCCTGAGTAGCTGGGACAACAGGCATGCGCCACCATGCCCGGCTAATTTTTTTTCTATATATATTTAGTTGGCCAATTAATTTCTTTCTATTTTTTAGTAGAGATGGGGTCTTGCTCTTGCTCAGGCTGGTTTCGAACTCCTGATCTTAAGCAATCCGCCCGCCTTGGCCTCCCAAAGTGCTAGGATTACAGGCGTGAGCCACTGCGCCCGGCCCCATGTGCTTATTGTTAAGCTAAAGAGTGTAGATTGCAGAGTGGCATATGAGGTATGATACCAATTATGTTTTAAAAAAAAACCAAAGAACTTAAAACACCTTTTATAAGTGTATTTTCTGTCTGTGTACAGAGAAAAGTGTGGAAGTATGCACTTTAGGCTTTTAACTTTGACTTTTTTTGTGGGATGTTGGGTTAGGAGTGGGACTGGGAATGGGAAGGGTTGAGAAAGATCATTTGTATTTTTTCTTTGTTACATAGTAAGCATGCATTAGATTTGTAATTTTAAAAGTAGCTAATAAAAGCCTCATGTTTCAAATAAAACTTTTTTTTGAGACAGAGTCTTGCTGTGTCACCTGGGCCAGAGCACAGTGGTGTCATCACAGCTCACTGCAACCTTAAACTCCTAGGCTCAAGTGATTCTTCTGCCTCAGCCACACAAGTAGCTAGGAGTGTAGGTGTGTACCACCATGCCCGGCTGATGTTTCTATTTTTTGTAAAGACGGGGTCTTGCTCTTGCTTAGAACTCCTGGCCTCAAATAATCCTCCCAGTCTCAAATTCCTGTCCTCAAACAATCCTTCTGCATTGAACTCCCGAGTGCTAGGATTACAGGCATTAGCCATCACACCTGGCCCTAAAGTAAAACTTTTATTGAAATAAAGAATGCACCCATTTTATAAGTTTTAACTGCTTTTTCTGCAACCTGACTCATAAAAATAAAAAGTTCATGCTTTATGTTTAAGAAATTTGGATTCCTTTGACAGGATCTGAAAATTCTTGGTTCTGCTGAGATGTTCTGATAACCAAGTTCATTCCTTGGTTTTATTTTATGCTTTTGGTTATTGTTGTCTTGAATGTGACTGGCTATACTAAGGCCACCAAAGATGTTTTTAGGAAATAATCATAATTTAGCAACATCTAATAGATAAGCACTTAATCTGAGTTGCAAATTGAACTTTGGGCATTATTGTGATTATTGTGATCTATTGATCAGTCAGAATATGCTGATACATGTCACTCATGATATTGCTCCTTTTTCTGTGTGTCGGATCTTCTTTACTTCCAGGATAGTTCTTATTACTTTGCAACATGATTTTCAAAAAATAAGAAATATAACTTTTTGTTCCAATTACACAAAACATGATCAACACAGAAAACTTTGAGAGCATAAGGGATAAAACAAATCATACATAAGCCTAAATATATTGTTAACATTTAATATATATAATTCTAATTTTTCAAAAACGGCTACTAGGTATAATTAACATGCAATAAATTGCACATATTTCTTTCTTACTTTAAATCAAAAGCTGTACATTTTACATATTTAACATTAAAATTTGATAAGTTTTGACATATGTGTATAACCAGGAAACATTACTATAGTCCAAATACTGATCAAATAAATTCATCCACCTAAAAAGCATACTTGTGGCCCTTTATAATGCCTCCTGATTCCTCCATTGCCTGGAAATCACTTATCTGTGTCATAGATTTGTTTGGATTTCTAGAATTTTATATAAATGGAATCATACAACATATATATTATTTTTGTGTGGCGTTTATCATTCAGCGTAATTATTTTGAGATTTTTTTATTATTTTGAGATTTTATTATTTTGAGACCTTGCATGTCTCAACAGTTTATTCCTTTTTTCTGAATAGTATTTAGAACAGCTCCCTATGATCATATCTATCCTTTGTTTTGCTCCCACTTATAAGTGAGAACAGTTGTATTTGTTTTTCCATTCCTGAGATACTTCATTTAGGATAATGGTCTCCAGTTCCATCCAAGTGGCTGCAAAAGACATTGTTTCATTCCTTTTTATGGCTGAGTAGGACTCCATGGTGTGTGTTTGTGGGGTGATTATAGTGAATAAAATGAAGTGTCGTGGGAAAGTACCTGAGGCTTTACCCATTAGGGTATGGTAAGTATTGGGTTACTGTCTCCTTTATTTCTTCAGGGTGGGCT